>CP092884.1:58712128-58767307 GCA_030710605.1 Cordylochernes scorpioides
CTTGAATTTATTCACCTTGAGGAAGATGATTGACCGAAACGTTGAAAAAATAAATAACTCGACATCAGTTGATGTGTAACTTCCAGAGAGACAAATCAACCACTAGCACAAACTAGGCAAATAGAACCACACACCTAGATCTCAGTCAGTGAAGTACTAAAGGAAGAAAACAAAAGAACTGCTGACCAATGAAGGGGACGATACATTATGTATCAAGCGTTTGCCCAGAGCAGGGAAGGAAAAAAAAAACATCGAACAAGTTCCTATAAAGCCGAGTGTGGCGAGGCGTGCTTATCTAGGACAAGTCTACCATTTATCTCTTCTTTCTCCTCAAGTCGCCTTTGTTGTCATAACTAATGGTTCTGTTCGCTCTCTCTGCCTGCACACACGTGCGCGCACCTATTTACATACTCTATCATATATACATACATATATATATACATACTCTACCATATATACACATATATAGTTATTCTCAATTATCATCACATAGAGACTGGCCTTCATTTATCACCAGCACATCACTTCCTTTCATCAGCTGATTTATGGTTCTTCCACCCTTCATTCATCTTCTCAAGTTTTTGTTACGATGGATTTGATGTGAATATATTGAATGCTATGCAAATTAAAATTAATGAGCCAAACCGTTGTGTCCTATAAGGAGGCGATATATTAACCACCCAATGCCATATAGGAAAGGTTGGACCTACATACCTCAACAATGGATACCATCGTTGTAGATTGGCGTTTGATAAATTAAGAATTAATTCAGACATTTTTTCAGGTAAATCAGTTTCTAGACTGATGTACAGCCTCCTTGTCAATCAAGATATTCCAAGACGATCGCTCCATAGTCTTGTGGAAAGACTTAGTTGCCTTGGTTAGGCTGGTCCATTCATTAGGAATATCCGTAGGGAAATACGTTCTTTGCCTTCCGTATCTATATGCTGTAGAAGTTAGAGTAAGTTTATTCGCCTTTAGAAACAGTTTCCAACTAATGCCCTTTTCTATATCAAAATGAAGTTGGAAACATCCAGGATATTTTCAATACATAAATTATATCCATTTCTCATACCTATAGATGGTCATATTCACACATAATATATATAATAGATGATAATTTATAGAACATTTTCACTTTTAGCCCAGGAATCTTACTATAGATAAATATTTTTCCATATTCAGTCTCTTGATTGTAAAAATTCGTTTTTTTTTATTTTGAAAAATCAATATATTATTGAGTAGTTTCACCCTCTATATAAATCTCCACTGAATAAACAGTTTTATGATGATTATTAATCATCATAACTATTCTATTGAATCATTTGTATTTAAAGTAATACATCTCTGGAATGTATGTGTGAAACATGTCCCGTGTATTTAAACACAAGGTTAAAATAAAAGAATTTGTGATAAAAAAGAACTTAGTGTTTGGGTTTCATTTCTACCCCCCTCTCCCATAAAAAAAACCCTCATATTAATTACCGTGATATTTCTATCAAACACACTTGATACATCTTTCTATTAAATAAGGAAAATCTATTTTTAGAAAAAGAGGCTGTGTGGAAAAAAAACATTAAGCGAAAAAAGAAACTAATTGAAGAGTGAGATATTTCCGAAGAAATGTTCTATTTATAAAAGACGTGCAGAAAGTATCGTATGAGAAAATCGCCTTGAGAAAAAAAACAATTTCGTTGAAAATAAAATTTTTTGGAATCTCGGGGGACCATTTTGTATGCTAATACCGGAAATGCAGGAAACTCCATTACTGTTCGGGACTTCCTGTTGACACCTTCTATCGGAGAGATGGGAGAATATGTGTAATTACATAGCAGCCTTATATGTAACTATGTTACACTAGGAGGCGCATGCGTGAAACAAAGATTCTCTCTATATTATGTTATGAAACAAAGATATTTACAAAAACCTGATATTCCCAGTTTCTATGTAGTTTCAGCTGGTTGGCACTCTAGGACATGTTCAACTACTTTACATATTACCCTTACTACTTCTATACTGTACATAAAGTTGCATATATGAGAGAGTTGATGGAATAATGGTACAAACTGTGGTTTGTTGGTAACACGGGATCGAATCCCACATTAGAAACTTATTTTCTAAAGAAAGATTGCTTCAATGGCCTCCGATTTTGCAAAAGTCCAACCCAACCAGTGCAAATAACCAGACGGAACTCTGGTACCTTGTAAGTGCAAATTTTGAACTGCTTACTATATGTGTAGACATTTTGTATTTGTATATAGTAATAGCAGTATCTAACTACCCTCTATGATTATCATGGCATGTACACCATTGAGATAAAAAATATAAATGATAGTAGCAATTAATATTTAACTAGTTTTAAAATCGCAAATATTATATTTTTAGGCGACCGTTATTTTTTCTAGAAACTCCAAAGATCAAATGAAGAGGTCAAATCTGGTTTAGAAACATTGATAATTGATAAAATGTTTTGGGGACTTATCTGATGCGATTGGTAGGGCTTACATACTTGAAGTGGTTAGCGGTGAGCTGGTTTTCAATCATGAGAGCATGTTACTGTCTTTCCTATTGAGGTTATACGTGTTCCGCTTGATTTATCCTGATCTTTGTACATCTATAAAATTTGAGTATCGCCTTATAGATCCCTGTGTAATGAGGAATTCATAGATCCCTGTGTAATAATTAATCAAATTATTTCTAACTCCAACTCTAAAATATATTTGTTCTTAAAAAGCATACAAATAAAGAATGAAAAAATATATTTTTATTTTCTACAAAAACAAGAAGATAAATTCCGTGATTCAAACCAGCTATCTTACATTTAAATACAGAACTTCGTTGTTTGATTAAACATACTGCACGCTGATTGGTTCATTAGGTCACGTGATAGTAAAGAAACAATCATCGAGCGAATAAAGTGGATACATACAAATATAAAGACGTATATTATAGTAGATATATTGACAATGTGCAAATATTTCGTTCTTTCCTTATTCAAGTATAATTGACATATTATTCCTATTTCACCAGATAGCATCTGATTTCATACAATGCAGATAGCAGATTAGAGCTTCAAAAATAAAAAAAGTTCAGGTTTGATAATAAAAACAAAAATGGCATATCCTAAACACTCACCTGAGCATTTTATATGGCAGAGCGCCATCTAGTGGATCAAAAATCAACTAGACGTTGATTTAGCTTGTTCCGTGATATTTGGCCAACCCATTTTCTCGATGATAATTCTCAGGAAGCCTCTTGGACTTAATTAGAAAGAAGGAATCCTCTGATGAGAATAAGTAAAAGATTCGAAGCGTACGAGGATGCTTTTCTTACTCTTGGACTTAATATTTTGTCGTTGAGGTAAGCCTGCACCATGCTGACGAGGGCCAACTGCCCGAAACATGTTCGTGGTGAGTTTTCTCTATTTATCAATAAAATGTGTTGGTCAAATATCATGTAACAAGTTAAATTTTGTCCAAGAGGTTTTCTGAGATTAATTTATCAAGAAAATGAGGTGGCCAAATAGCATGAAACAAGTCAAATCAACGTTTAGTTGATTTTTGTTCCACTAGATGGCGCTCTGCCATCTAAAATACTAATATGAACCGGTAATGATATGCCTTTTATGTTTTTATATAAGGATATATTTTTTTAATTAAAAAGGCATATATTGGATCAAATATATGCCTTTTCAATTAAAATATTATTTATGGATTGCTCTATTTTCATAAGGATATATATTTATAATCTCTATAATAATATTTTTATGCTCCCACCAACTTTCCCTATTTTTATACAAAGGCTCAAGTATCCTAAATATAGAGTTTTAATTTTTATAATCCGATTATAAACATTTTTACTTACGAAAAGATATTGCTTCTATTTTTAATACCCTAAAACTCTAAGATGTCATTTTCTTTTTTAAAAGTTGTTTACTCTCTTACTGTGTGCTGTGAAATATTCAAAGTTTATCATGTGGTCAACACCATTAAATATTAACAAAGTTATAAAAATATATTTTACCTAAATGTCATACTACTTTCATAGTTCATTGTTTTATTTATAGAATATGATTTTTGAATATAAACATATATTTCCGTTTATCATTACTCTTCACAATTCATCCTTTCATACCTCATCCAAAAGGTTAGAAATAATCGTTATTTATCCTTGAAATAGATTTTGAATTTTCGTTGAAAAGAAACACATGCGGGATAGTATTTCTAATGTCGTTTTACAATCACAAGCCGTATTGTATTGTATTATAAACATATTATGTAGATATATTATTGCGAATATAATTAGTATATTCTTTGATACAATATGTAAATATAGATGGGAACCCCTCGGATAGTTCTATTTACATACTACGTTTGAAAGTATATAATATGGGATATCTCTTAGTTTGAGTCATTTGGAATTTTGGAATACTTCTGGTCTACTTTGTATAATTGCGTGATATTTTATAAATTGAATCATCCAGAAAGTTCTGCGGTTTATTCAATGGTATATTCAAGATTGTATTTTGGGAAGGGTACAAATATTTTATGAACATAATACATTGGGGGGACATTTTGTTTGATGACTTTATGGCATCTATCGGAGGCTGTTGGAGATTCCTGGCAGAAGTTTCTGTTGTCGAGGAATAAACCGAGATGTGTTTTGAGAAAATTCCTGAATTATAAAACTCAAAGCCGTTCAGGGAATTTTGTAGCGGTCGAAACAAATGTAAGTTCGAAGGAGAAAGGTTAGGGGAATATGAGGTGTATGTCAAAACATCCCTACCATAGACAAATATGGCCTGGCGGTGTTAACAGGCCATGTTCCTTTCATAATATACACACCTGTCATCTACTAAATTCTTATTCCAAAACTTATAATCCATTGTATCATAGGACCAGCTGGAAATAAGCGTTATTCAGACATACAAGTCTCTTGGGTTTAATATCGTTGCTTAATAGAAGGATCCATCAACAATACCTGCTGCACGGTACAGAACAGAAGGGACATACACCGATTCTATCCTCCCAAGGTAACAACAGTCTTAAATTTCCAGACTTAAGTCTGGTCATCTACGGACAATGACTTTCCAGAATGGTTGCAAAGTTTTCCCACTATGTAGTAAGAGAAATTCTCTCAACATGCAACCCCAAACCACATCATTTACTGTATTGGCTCATCCATTGATGAGCTCTACTCAACCTCAGCATACACCATCTCAAGCTTTACTGGCTTGATGCCCTGATATGATTGTTGAGTGGAGATAAAAAAGGAAGAATATACCTATCCTACAGGAATACATATTTTAGGATAAAATCCCCCTGTAGAAGGACATAAAGTACTGAAAGCTTGAGCAATGCTATTAAATTCTTTGTGAGAAACTTATCCCAGAATGACGCTTATTTACAAGTGATCAGGTTATTATTTATATGTCCCCATTTATGTTTTTTATTCGGAAACATTATCTTTCTATTCCTGACTACATGGTTGCATTGTTCCGGTAAATTCCACAAAGAAATAAATATGAATCATAAAAATGTTCGCAATTTCAGATCCAAAACAAGAGAAATAGGTAAAATATGAACTTACCTTGAGGCCATGGCTTGGCCGCGGATACCAGCTGCCACATAAAGACATCATGTAAATATTGCCTTTGTTTATTGGAGTCAACTTGTTTGTGTAAATGGAGCCAGTATGTAAGTGAGTTATGTTAGGTGGTCATATAATTATTGCCTTCCAGCTCGATCTATCTTATAGATATGTATCCCTTTCAAATATGCAAATCTCAAATATTCGTTTAACCATCGAACTTTCCAAATTATATGACTTCGATAAAACGCTATTTATATCACGTCAGGTGGAAACAATGGCTTCGGGATATGGCTCTCGTCAGTCCAAGGCGGGCACTGATACCGTACAGATCTCATGATCGCCCTGGACTGACGAAGGCCATTAGCCTGAAACCATGGTCTCCAGGAGGACACTTCTCAGTTTACCAAAGCTGGTGTTGTGGCTTTGTCACTGACCTGAGTCCGCTAGTTTGCGGAAACAGTCAATATATGTTGCTTAGGTATAGTGTCTATTTTGACGCCATACTAAATGACTCATCGATATTTGAAGCCAATGAAATAAAAGAGACTGGTTGAATGTTTACACACACATTCCTCTGTGTGTTGCAAGCAGCTTTCCATCTTTTATCAATCAGGTGTCAGCTCTATCCCTATATATATAAAAGTCAGTGTATGTATGTATGTATGTGTGTTTGTTCCTATGTCGGCTATACACGTCCACAATACGTAACTAATCTGACTGAAATTTTAACAGTATATAGAGTTAACTATTGAAAAACTTATAGTGATTATTTAAAGGTCTATATATAGAATACTTTTCGAGTTATTTGCAAATTTGTGTGGAAATTTGCCCTTTAGCTCGAAGGTAGTGCCTCTAGCGGGGAAAATGCGAAGTAATGGTCCGATGACCTAAATCGTGGCGCCATCTCACTCTATGTACGATATATATAACTATTCTTTAAATTCAATATATTTATATATCCTTTTTTTAAATTTACATTTTGTTTAAAAAATATTATATTTAGTTATTCATTCAATTTTTTATTTTAATATCGAATTATGCGGAGTATTCTTCTTTTGCAGAAATTTTACATACTTTTTTAAAGACAACCATTTTCATGCCTAACCTTTTCCTTTTATGAAGCTCTTATCTCAATTTCTAGGCAACATATATATAATTCATATTGTGTTGTATCATTGTTTTACAGTTTATTTTTTTCAGAAAGCTGAATGCCTCCTAAAAACGCAAGGCTTTTGGCCACTGCCAAGCAGAGGCTAAAAAAAGGAAACAATAACGTGCTAACGAAACGCCTACAGAAAGAGAGCGTAGACTTGCTAATCTGCGGGAGAGATTCAGTGTTTCGCATGCTTCAGAGACAGAACAGCAGCGTGAGGCCCGGCTAAGACTACGCGAAAGAGAGCTACAACCTCCAGGGCTTCAGAGACAGAACAGCAGCGTGAGGCCCGGCTAAAGGCTAGGCGAGAGAGAGCTACAACCTCCAGGGCTTCAGAGACTGCAGAGCAGCGGGGGGACAGGCTGAGTGGTTTGCGCGACAGAGCTACAACCTCCAGGGCTTCAGATCATCTCTTTATAAAAATATCGCTTCTCAGAAACAAAGTTTGGAGCGGGACGTTTCACAAGAATGACATCCACGGCGCCAATTTATAATTGTAACGAATAGTATTTGAATAAAAGCATTTAATCGGGTAAAACCTGGGCGTTGCCCGGGTCATTCGGCTATAGTATGTAAATATAAACAAGTAGGAGATAAAATGCCATGGCTATATATAAATATTAAAAATAAAGAATGTGCTTGTGGTCAGGAAATGCCTTCTTTATTTTTAATATTAACACCTGACCCACTTATTTTTTATTTTTTCTATTGTTTTTTTCATATATAAATATGTAAATTATCAATTTCGGTAATATGTTAATATGTTGGAACGTTCAAGGGTCCCCCAGTGTCTCTTTCGTCTAAAATAACTCCAGCCTACCTTCTCTCATCTCCAAACCTGTTTTCATCTCAAAATAGAATCTTATTTGCACCCTCTCTTGTAATTCCAGATTTTCTCTCAATATTGGAGAGACAGGAAAAATACATTTAAGATAACAAGTAAAACAACATATAAATCAGCATTACCAGGCAATAGAACATTATTATTAGCAAACAGACACTAGATCAAACATACCAAATTTAATAATCGCATTTCCACACTGGAAAGATATAAAGATAATTTATCACCCAATCCCGACAAAACACGAAAGTTTATTTTGTCAAGCTGTTCTTCTTCAATTGATCATTCAGTATGGACAGAAACATAGACATCCCACATCACCAAAGTTTCTAACTCGGCAACATTTTCCTTTCTTTCAACATAGCACGATGGAGGACAAAAGCTTCAACTTTAGAAAGTTTTCTAAAGAATAAAATCCTGTAAAAGATTTGAGAAATATTATAGTTTGCTAATAAAAAGCGGTTCAATTATACATATAACATATAAATGTACAATATATGATAAACGTATATTAATTAGTAGTTGTGTAATTAAATTAGTCTATAACGTCACACACGACGCCAGCTATCAATTAATCCAATTAGTGTAGCTTCTCATTACCAATTCTCTTTTTTCCTCGACCTTCTTTTTTTCCAATTTTAAAAAGCCATTTCTTTAAAATTACTTTCCATTGATTCCTTGTTCTGATCAATTTTGTTAATCCGCCATTGTCAAGTTGCAGGTACCTGCGACCTTATTGGGAGAATAGGTGAGTTTGATAATTTTATTAATACACTGGTCCGCAAAATTAAAGCAACAACATATTTTTCCATTTATCTCAAATTTTATTGAACATTTATCAATGAAATTTTATACACAAATTTATTATTCCATTATTGATTAGAATACCCGAAATCAAAGAATTCTAACACGTATTTTATGCAAATTAGCCGGTCAAGCAATGATCTTCTTGCAGTCAGTGCATAAATATCTTGGATATTGTTGTTAATATGGGGTGTGATCGCCTTTAACTGATAGACAGGCTCTACATCGGTGACCCATACTAAGAATTAAGGAGTTTATCAGCTCCTGTGGAATCAACGCCCACTCTCGTGTTAAGGCTGTTTCTATCTCATGAGTGTTTCTAGGAGGGGGTTGGAGGGATGAGATCCGCCGTCCTAGGTTGTCCCATACATGCTCAATGGGATTTAGGTCTGGGGATCGAGCTGGCCAATTCATCCGAGCAATTGCCTGGTTTTGGAGAAAAGTGTCGACCACACCAGCCCTATGTGGACGGGCATTATCATCCATTATAAGAAAGTTTTCTCCCATTTCCAATGCTTAAGGCATCACATAGGCTGCCAAGATCTCGTCCCGATACCTCTGTCCAGTCAGGGTTCCTTGCCGAAAAGTATGGAGTGCTGTGCGACCGCCCAAGAAGATTCCAGCCCAGACCATAAAACCTTGGCTTCTGTAGGGATCCCTTTCAACCATATTCCGGGGATTATTTCTGGTTCCTACCTCTCTCCAGACAAAGACACGACGAGAATCGCTGTTTAGAGAGAATCTGGACTCATCAGTGAACATTACACGCCTCCATTCATCTGGATTCCAGGCGACATGTTGTCTGCACCAAAGTTTCCTTGCTCTTTTTTGAGGTGGTGTCAATGGCACACAAATTATGGGTCGTCGAGCATAGAGGCCCTTCTTGTGAAGCCTTCTGCGTATTGTATCAGTTGATACTAAGACTCCTGTAGCTGAATTGAGGTCACTTCGTAGTTGCGATGCTGTCATTCTTCTATTGCGACGCACAAGGAGACTCAAATAACGGTCTTGATTTAACGTTGTGACCCTTGGCCGTCCTTGTCCGGGTCTTCTGGCAACATTAGCTGTCGTTTGAAATTTTTTCCAAAGCCTTGAGATAACGTTTCTTGTCACTCCAAGCCATCTTGCTACTTCTGCCTGTGATTGGCCTGCTTCCATCCTTCCAATAGCTTGCAATTTTTTTTCTTGTGATAAATGTTGCCTATAAGCCATGAAAACTTTAAAAAACAAAAAGGTTCAATAAAAATCTAGAGGAGCGTAAAATTAGGACGCTTTGAGAAAGATTCAGGCACGTGTGGAGGCGGAGTCAACGTGGTATTTTGCATATTGGAAACAACTTTATTTTTTTCTGTTTTACATACTCTTTTAATTCATGGAAGCTTCTGAATATACCAAACCTTGATATATATCCCTTAATATAACTTTTCATTTTCTTAAACATGTGCTGTTTCTTTAATTTTGCGTACCAGTGTATATCCTTTCTAGATAAATACATATCTATGGAAAAATATTACAAAAGAGTGAAATTTTACTGGGATCAGGTGGGTAAATCTTAAAAAAAGGCATCTCCTAATCGTGCAACTAAAAGTTGATGATGGCTTGCGCCATCTGTCGGAAAATTATCAACTAATCGTTAATTCATAAATTATTTCAAAATTGGCCAAATGCCATTTCTTGATTAAGAAAAAAGGATTTGGACAATTCTGGAATAATTAAAAAAAAAAAAAAAGGAATAGTTGATATTTATTCCAACAGATGGCGCAAGCCATCATCAACTAATAGTTGCACGATCAGAAAATACCTTTTTCTCAACTATATAAATGGAAGTTACATCCCGTGAGGAATGGTTGTCTTGAGGGACGAACTGTAATTGTCCTCCATCAAGCCCCCCGAGGATTCCCAAATTAAAGCCATTTTGGTAGAAGAGCGGTTGATCGACAAACTGTCTGATTTTCGAAAATCACGACCAGGGATAGAATCCCGCGCACATAGTGTACTTTTTTATACTTCAATGACCCTTGATACTTGCAAAATTCCAACCCCACCAGTGAAACCAAGTAACCAAAGAAGGCTCTGGCACCTTGTAACTACAAAAGTGGAGAACAGCCATATAGCTAGATGTGGTGGCTAGCTTCTAATATCTAATACAGGACCAACAGCCATCGTCAGAGTGAAGTGAGCTATCCATGTGGTATGTACTATGGCTAGAATTATAGAATCTACAAAACCTCAATGATGCTACAGGTTAAATGGTGAAATCACATTAATACTAAGCTCTAACAACCAATCCATGTCAGGGACGTCCAAGGTGTCACCATGTTAGAAACGACACAACTCAAAATGTCACAATAAATGTTTCACTTTCTTTGATTCAACGGAAGCCGTACATCTACCTATCCTGAATTCCATGTAAAGTTTTTAACTAGCAATATTAGCGCCTCGGAAGATTCTCATTGGCTACGATATCGCCTCTGCGCAAAGCTGAATTCCATGTAGCTTTTATATAAATTAACATAATATTTAGACACTGTGATTAAATATAGGAAGAAATGAATAATTTAACGATAATCACATCGAGATAACTTGAGGAGTTAGAATAAATATATGATTACTATTTTTGATGGAATGGAATTTCCTTTTGATAAAACATATTTTTATAAACTTTCGAATATTATCAACGTCATAGAAAACCTTCAGCAGAACTCTGTATAAAGTTTTAAACCTTCTTCCCATATGTTATATTTAAAAAACTCTTTAATTAAAATTCGAAACTATTATAGACGCGTATGATTCTTTTAAAAATAAAACAATTTCTACTGCAATGTAAAAATTAATGGGAGGGCCTGGCTCATCAGGGGTGAACCCTCCCAGCGGTTTAGCCAGTTTATTCTACCATACCGCTGTTATATTGCATTTCTGGTACATCCTTTTATAGTGATACTGTTGGTAGACTCTTCGAATGGGTATTTTAGAAGAACTATGGACATAAGCTTAGAGGACAGTAGAATTACATACATTTATAAATATATAATATGCTTCGTGCAATCGCTCTTCCGCAAACATCAATTTGTGTCTTTTATTAGAACAATTATATTATGATGCATTAGCGCACCATTGTTATCAAAATTCGAAACTATTATAGACGCGTATGAAACTCTTTGTCCTAAAACGATCAAGTGTTGAGCCTTAAACAAGAACAGAGAATTAAAGCCAATATAGGTTGGGGAGGGAAGAGACAAGTTTATATTCTATCCAACAGAACCTAATCTAGGCATTACTCTATTATCACATAGACACCTATTGTATTAATAGTTTATACTACAATCTATATTTCATATTATGGATATATAATATATAGGATTCAATATATTATTATATTTATTAAAATCAAACCAGGGCTATACTGACACTATATTTCCAACTCAACACTAAATTATTCTAAACGTTCATTAATCATTATAAAATATCTATATAATATTTATATAATCTACGAACTCAAATATTTTATATTTGAAAAAATATATTTTTCATTTTCATTCACTGATAATTCTACTTTTTCAAATCATCGTTTTTAGAATGACTTTCAGTTTTGTTGTAAATATGCGTAGTTAACATATCTATATTTTTAAATCACTAATATAGGATTAACTTTATAAATTCTATATATTGTGAAAATGACTAATGTGTAATTTTTCTTCAAGTAATTGAAAATAAAAACTACTTGATGGTAAATAATTATCTTTCTTTTATCAAGACTGTACCCTTAATTCTTTATCTAACAACAAACAAATAATTCATAACATATATATTATAATGATACATTTCTGATGATTTTGGAATTAGAAATATCGAATTATTACTTAATGATACTGATTGTTTTTTGGATACATAATTCTATGATATTGCTATGCAGTATTTTATGATATTGTTGTGCAATCGTGTTAAAAATTATAAAATAAACTTTGAAACACAATTTGCTTCAATTGTGCTGATATACATAATAAAGAAAGAATACCTGATTTGAGGCGTAAAGAATAAAATGAAAATTACATATTTACATATGTACAAAAAGATTTGAGCCGGCCAACGGGAAACAACAACAATGGGCCTATATAGGGAAAGCGGCGACGTCTGGCGGTCGATTTAAACAGAGTAATTTGTTCTAGATTTTATGATTTTGAAATAAAATATAATTTTTATATAACATATATATATAACTCTAACCTTGTGTTCACACCAAAAGCTGGTTTTCAAGCAAGCCCACCATTCGACATATGGATCCCACTGAGGTACGCGGGAAGAAACAAAAGGTAACTTACTTTAAAAAGAGAAAATTAGGCCGCAAACATTTACCCAATTAAACTATAGGAACCTATTGGTGGATCCATTCATCAGTATACATTGTATTTGGCTTTCTTTTAGGCGAGCTTACACGAGGAGAATGACTCTCATGTGATATATTTAAAATTTAATTTTTTTATAATATATAAAAAGGAATATATTATATTGGATCGAATAAAAATATTCATTTGCTAGTTTTTATTCAATTAAATATATGCCTCTTTATTATCTAGATTTAAATATGGATTGCTCTATTTTTCAGAACAAATTATATATATATTAATAGTAAAAATATTTTTGTAAATTAGAGAAAAGTAAAATATATTAAGAAATACAGATTTTGAAATCAACTTTGAGTCAGCTTTGCTGGAGTTACTTTATTTTTATCATTTATATTACTATATGCCAACTACTTATTTATTCTATATACAGTTACGAGCGTCATTCCTCATCTCCTAATCAACAATCAGTCATCAGTTTTCATCTCTGTCACCGTTTGCTTTTTTTTTTGGAATGGCGCCCTCCTATTGGTTGGCTACGGTCACGCCACCTTTGCCCCCTCCCCCCCCCCCCTCGCCTTTTCGTTTATGTAATAATTGTATTGGAGCGGGTCGCTCCTTAAATAAATGCATATATTAGTTAATAACTAAATGGAATCCTATCTTTTTTTCCCCTGTAAGAGACGCCTACGGAAGCCAACAGTACATAGACAGATAAAGCACATAGGCTATAGTTATTAACTAACATATGCATTTATTTAAGGCGCCAATTTATAATTGTAACAAATAGTATTTGAATAAAAACATTCAATCGGGTAAAACACGGGCGTTGCCCGGGTCATTCGGCTAGTTATATATATAAACAAACCTTACATGTTTAAACTAAATAACAAATTTTATAAATTTTGAAACTCTCTTAACGGTATTATATATATATATCGAGGTTTGTAATTTTCTCAAACTAAATCACGTGATTCATTCTCTCTATATACAAGTGCGATGTAAAAATCAATCTTTGTATAGTGAGGGTTAATAACGTGATGATTCAGTTTAAACTACAAAGAAAACTTCGATAAAGATAGGCGAATTGCCCCTAAAAATATTTGTAAAATATACTTTTTTCTTAAAATCTAATATATTTGCTAATAGTTCAATTATATATAGATATAACTGGTGTTATAGTTCATTCTTCATCGCCACCTTTCCGTTTTACACTTGATAAACAACGCATTGTTCGAAAGAATAAATAAAGGGAGAGGTGCCGCCACTTTTGTTAAATAAATACCATCCTCCTGCATATTGTAATCTAGCCTGAAAACCGCGCCCCTGCCAACCTCTATATTCTACAGAGTTGATAGCTCCTCTGTTAGGATGTTATGAAATCGGAGCCGTTTCTGTACTCTGATGACTGTAATAAGCCTGAAACCATGGTTGTTGGCTTATTGTCTTAATTTACCAAAACTTGTGTTGTATCTCTTTATTTATTACCATCTTTATGTTATTTAGTTGTATTGATGACATAATGCATATTGTTAAGGTGAAAATCGGGCCCAAAAGCTAGAGATATTTGTGATCTAAAATATTTTAAAATAAACTTACCCACTGGAAGCCGAAAATTTTAATCTTAATATTGATACAAGGGATTTTTCATAGAAATATGAATGCCGGCCAGGCAACCTCTATATCTTCAGGATAGGGATTATTTTATTCTTTTTTATTATAATGTATCTTTGAGTGCATATATATATATCCATAGAGACAAGGGTCGCCTCTCCCGTTAAAATAGACGTCTAAAACCAGACGCCATCTATTGACCGTCGCCGCAACTAGCGGCCTCGGGTCGGTGACAAAGCCACAACACCAGCTTTGGCAAACTGAAATTTCCATCTATATATATATCCATATTTCTCTATTTGTATCTTTGTACAAACAATATATATGAAGCTAATTAATTATATTAAAAATTTAATGTTGAATATTATTAATATTATTATAAACATGGCTCCATCTACCTATGAAAAGTAGTACTAATTTTTCAACTCTACCTAAATAATAAACATAAATAAATACTAGAGTTCTATAACATCGGAATTTATAAAAAATGAAAAAGGAAAGGCATGGCTCATCAGTAATGAACCCTTCTAGCGGTTTCGCCAGTTTAATCTCCACACCGCTCTACTATTGTATTAGTGTCTGGTGTTATTATATTGCTTGCATTTGTTAGAGAATACAGCAAATATGTGTTTAAGACAACTATGTAAATATGAGTCTAAGACAATAGAATAAACTAAGAAAAAGGCATTTCCTTATCGTGCCACTGAAAGTTGCTGATGGCTTGCGCCATATATCGGAATAAATATAAACTATTCTCGTTGATTTTTAATTATTACAGAATTGGCCAAATACCCATTCTTGATTAATCAAGAAAAGCTAACCACGGACGCGTTTCGGGCTGTTGGCCCTCATCAGCGTGGTGCAAGCTGTACCTCAACGTAGAATATATTTATTATTATTTTTTTTATTTATTTATTGTTACAAGAGCACGAAGTCCAAAGGACTATTGTGCTGTGCTAGTATTATTTATATATGATTAATTATTTACACGATGGATTAGTATTGTTTTGTAAATTATTGTACAAATAGTTCTAAACTTAACAAAGTTCTCATAAGATAGAGTATATACACAAAGAGAATTTGGTAATGTTTCAAAGTATCTACATACAATTTGATTAGTCAGAGGGCAAGATAAAAGAAGATGCTCTGGTGATTCAACATCTAAGCGGCATTCACATGTTGGATCATTGATAGCATTCAGTTTGAACAGGAAACTTAAGAAGGGTCCTTTGCCAGTTAAGAATAAAGTAGTGAATTTATCCGAAGAAATGAAATTTGGGACAGCAATTGGAAAGAATTTCTTGAACAGTTCATTAGATTGAGAAAGATAAAACTCAAATTTTAGATCCAGATATAGTTTGTTTAATTCTTTTTGAAGGGGTTTTTTGAGTGTTCGATCTGTGAGAGAATTTGTCATATTATACTTTGTTTGTAATAATTCAAGATAATCGGACAGTAAAGGGGTTTTCGCTAGTATATGTGTGATGTAAGAAGATGAAGTCCTATAAGCATGAATGCATCTAATAAGAATTTGATATTGTATAGAATTCAACTTGGATCTTTTTGCTGCAGTGATAAAAGGAAACCAAATATTTGATGCATAGCTTATTGTAGAGCGTATCATAGCTTTATATAGGATCAATCTACGCCGAGTATCAATGCCCCAAGTACGTGCACATAATGAGAATAATATATTCTTAAGTTTCGTAGCTTTCATAATTATATTGTCAACATGTGTTCCAAAATTAATCTTATTCCTTTGTCTATGATTTTTAAAAATAACTCCCAAAATTTTAACAGAATATATGTAAACCTAAATTAAAGATTGTTAAAATTAGTACCAATTTTCAATGGTCACATTGCGGCTGTAAACAGAAAAAAAACTGTAATAATTAAACTATTTTAACGAGGTAATATTTTTATTTATATTCTGTCTCAAAATATCGGATGATATATATAAAAAGTATATTTTGAAAGGTTTGTGTTACCTCTATGGAAATATTTTTTTAAAAGTCATAATTAACTTTTTATCCCGGTTTACAAGCTTTAACAAGGTACATTCACTGAGCCATGGTCAAATTTAATTAATTAACTCACAGACTCTTTGTATACCAATAAAAAATAATATAATGGAGCAATGTCAAAACGGATCAAGCATAAGTATGACGTTAATGCAAGTCCAATTATTTTAGTGATAAATTTTTTTTTTCGTAAACAATGTTTTTTATTCACTTTATAAAATATATTATCTTGTTTATATGATTAGTTGTATATATATTAATGCCATTATATAATTTCAAAATAAATTACTGTAAGAAAAATAATATTTGCATATTAGGATTTATATGTTTTATAGATGGAAATTTTGCCGGGAGGATATTGATCTAAGGAAACAAGGGTCGCCTCTCCCGTCAAAATAGACGTCAAAACCAGACGCCATCTATTTTCAGTTTGCCAAAGCTGGTGTTGGGACTTTGTCACCGACCCGAAGCCGCTAGTTTGCGGCGACGGTCAATAGATGGCGTCTGGTTTTGGCTTCTATTTTGACGGGAAAGGCGACCCTTGTCTCCTTATATGTTTTCAATATTATTTAGGGAGTGTTAAAATAAATAACTTTATATATATTTTTAAGGGGATAACTCTCCTATCAATAAAAGTAAGAAAATATGTGCCATCTAGTATCAGTCTTTATTTCAGCTCCATTAAAATACCCTTTCATATAGAGCAATATGCCGCATAGGCAAAAAATACATATACAAGGTTGTTCCAAAAGTTCGTAAACACTTGCAAAAAATGCGAAAAAAATCGATTCTCGGCTTTTTGGCTAAGATCAAAGTGTACTTGCAAAAGAATGGAAGTACCAATATTATTCGCCGTTATGTATAAAGTATTTGTCTTCTTCTTCTTCTTACTTATCCCTAGTACACGTGGTACAGGCCATGATAATCATGGTGGGTAGAAGTTGGCGACTGCTTTTACTGTAAGTACACCACATGTCTATACATATGAAAAGCAGTTCGACTTTGCTCTTACAAATCTGCCAGAGTCCCGTTTGGTTACTTGCACTCACTGGTGGGGTTGGACTTTTGCAAGAATCAGGGGCCATTGGAGCATTTTTTTTCTTAAATCAGAAAAAAGTGCCCAATGCGGGATTCTATCCCGGGTCGTAGCGGTCGAAAACCAACGGTTTAGACCAGGAGTGGCGAACCTTTTTATATTAGAAGGCCAATTTTCATTTTACCATTTTTGAGAAGGCCGCATCCATATATATATAAATATATGTACGATTTAATTAAAGGGATTTATATAAAAAATTAAAATACATAATTTTCTTTGCAATTAAATAGTTTATTTTTTCAAAATGACATACAATTAATAAATTCCAAAAAAATTTACATTTAATTTTACAATCCAGATAATTTAATGGGATTTCTGTGGTTGTTTATTGGATGACAAAAAATAAATATTTGGTTCAATTGACGTGGTACGTAATTTAAGTTGATCTTCCAAATGAACATCACTTATTTGACTTCTTAGGTGGGTTTTAATTTGAGTCATGTATGAAAATGTTGCCTCGCAGCAATATGTACTTCCAAAACATGAAAGAATTCTTCGTGCGTGTTGTCTTAGACGAGGATAAACAACGGCAGTCTTCCATATTTCTCTCTCTCTCTCTCTCTCTCTCCATAAATATTATATATATTATATAATATATGACATTCGTATTAGATATTTTTACTAAAATAATGAAAGTAATTGAAAACTGCGAAACAAAAATTATAATTTTGAATTTATGAAAAGGTCACAACTTGGGCAAGAAAAGGCCACATGCGGCCTTAAGGCCGCACGTTCGCCACCCCTGGGTTAGACCATCCTTCCACCGACCCTCCAAATCTGTTTGTAATATGTATTATTATCATAAAGATAGAGGCTGCCTGACCAGCATTCATAGTTCTTCAAATTAAAGATACTTCGGCCGGTAAATATATTTTTTATATAATAATAAAAATATATTTACTGGTCAAAGTATCTTTAATTTGAAGAACTATGGATTATTATGTATTGGCCGTAATACTATTATTCGCCAAATTAATAAGAAAAACAACGTTTTAAGAAAAATCCGAATTTTTGGGACAACCTTATATATGTATTATTCTATGAAATGGCTGGGTGATAAAATATTGGTTATACACCGAGCACATACTTACATTTCTGAATTTTATTGGGCATAGAAACACTGGAATGAAATTTCAATTCGCGAAGCTCCCTCTCTCTCCCTCTTATTATTATATACTATTTTATATATTTATTTACATATTTATTGCAGTAACACATGAAAACTCCGAGGATAAGTTTCCTTATTTCATAAATGATATCTCGAGTTTTCGGGTATCGTAGACCCTTCGAAAGGGGTGTATAAGACGAAATGAATCACAGTTTTTAGATATTATTTATATATATGGTATGTTATTTACATATTTTAAAATGTGCAAAATTTTTTTTAATTAACCTGAATAATTTATGCCTGAGAGTTTTCATGTGTTACTGCAACTTATACATCAGAGGATTCTATCTTACGGTTTTACATATTTATCATTATATAACCATATTTATTCTGTATTTAACCTTATATAATCTTATATGGACATTGTAATATATCAGTTTCAATCTCTCTCTCTCTATCTGATAAGTTATAAAAATGATTCTTAAAGACAAAATTAAAATATTGTTGACCAGACATAGTCAACTATAAGTTATTCCTTTATTTAAAAACGTTCAAAACGTCATTATTTATCTGAAAATATCCCTATATGTCAAAATGGTACCTCTTCCTATTAATAAATGCACTAAAACACATTGTATTTATATTTGCACATTGGTGAGAAGATCTAGACAAATCGATGAAACACCAATCCTATCCAAATGTAAATATTTCTAAACACACCTATGTTTACATGTTGGTTATAACATGACTAGATTAAGTTTGGAAGAAAGATGGATACGTACCCTATGATATGGCTTATAATATAAACTTTCAAATAGCAAAGATTATCAAACAAATGTATGGTAGATTAAACTGGCGAAACCGCTGGGAGGGTTCACCACTGATGAGCCAGGCTCCCATTAATTTTTCCATTGCAGTAAGGGCAGTATATATTACAATATAATACACTGCGGCCTGTGATTGTAAACAGGGCTGCCCTTACCGGGTAGATGCCATGTCCACTAGGCCGGAACATTGTGGGTTCGATTCCCATCCCTGGACACTTTTATTTTTCCGTTCATCATTACTCTTCATGATTCATCCTTTCATACCTCATCCAAAAAGGTTAGAAATGATCGATATTTCACCTTAAAATAAAATTTTGATTTTTCGTTAAAAGAAACTCATGCGGTGTAACTTCAAGTGTCGCAGTATATATTGTTTTATTAAAAAAGAAAAAAAGAAGAATCATACGCGTCTAAAATAGTTTTGTATTTTGATAACAGATGGTGCGCTATTGCATCGTAAACAAATGTTTCATATATTTAATAAATACATTCTTAGCTCATTGAAGGAGAAAGGGATATCTATTATCTATGGATATATTGATACCTACATGAAACTATATTCTAAGGACACATATTCTTATCTCTCTATTGTATTCAATAGATCGAGATTTAAAGTAACATGAATATTTATATACGGTTGAATAAGCCTGCCCAAATTTACATATTATCAAAGTTACATAAGCGTGTGTTTGGGTGTGAAACGCGATGAGACGTTCTCGGATGTATTAAGTAAGCCGGGGGAAAAAAATCCCACAGGGAGGTCGTCTGCTGTAAAAGGTTAATTGGAGTCGTCTTCTGCCAGATAAATAAAGTCTGCTGTCTCAATCTTCTGCCTGAATATCTGAATATGTATTCATAAAGTTAATATATAAATATACTTAATTTAATTGTGTAAATAAACAGAGTATCATCATCATTGATTATAGTATTCATTATATCATCGTTAATATGTAAATAATAGAGCTTAAAAAGACTATTCAGATTGATAGAAGAAACAATAAAATTAAATCTTTAATATAGGACCAACGAACAAACAATTCCTTCTCTTCGCATAATACTTAAATCAACTAAAGGAAAATCTCTTCTGTATAGTATTTTATTATTAATATATCCAATGTATGAGAGAGTACTTATACACAAAATTTTCTATGAAAAATAGACACTTCGGCCAGTTAGAGTTTTTTATTTTTCTCAACGTTTCGACAAAAATCTTTTGTCTTCGTCAAGAGATGTAAATAATTTTTCATAAAAATATTAATGCCGGCCAGACAACCTCTATCTTTACGATATACACAAACTGTACTATAAAAAGAAGTTTAAAATTAATCTGTGAGGAGAGAGAAGTACAAAGAGAGAGAAAATATGTAAATAGAAGTAAGTTAGGCCTCGCCAGACTACCTTGTCTGACGCAACATCTTGCCCTTTATCACAAACGAAATTTCCACCTCGACAGCTTACAGCACATCAAATATATGTATAAAATAGGCCTAACCTGGCCCCTCACCTGAACATCCAGGATACGCCTTCTTTATTTTTAATATCAACACCTGACCTTTTTTTTCCTTTTATTTTTTCTTTTATTTATTCACCTATAAATGTAAATTAAACATAAGACAACAATGCGCCATTTACATATAAGAATTGAAACCAAATTTATCAGCAGTAAGAACAATAGAAGTGTGTTTAATTAGGTTTTAAAAGAAATTTATGTGGTTTATTTCTTATATTACATTTTTATTTAACAGATTGAGATATTGAAACGTATTTATTAATCGTACATATAAAATTATATAGGGTTAATATATATTTATAAAAAATTAAAAAATTAAACTTAAATATTATTCTCATCAGACGAATCCCACTAAGGGTCGTCTGATATGATGTCACATTCCGTCCTGAAGTCAGACAGCGTTCCTCGTAGATCGGACTTCTCCCCGGCTATTGCCATGTCGAGGAATAGCTTCAGTTTTTTAACAGAGAGCGCGCTGTTGATATATACATAAATTTAAAGGAATTGTACTTGATGATTGTATTTCAAGGTAAATATAGATATATGTAGTATAGTGTTTGATGAGAGAACGTAGCTTAAATATTGATTAAACCTGGTCTTTCCTGGAGGGTGGTCTTTTATCAGAGGTTCGCTCTCGGTTGAGAGAGACTTCTCCTGACATAACAGAATCATTGGTAAGAGACCACCACCTCTAGGAGAAATTAGCCATGTTCTAAGCAAACTATATCATTTTTATACCTGGGGATAAATAAATAAGTTAGACACAAAGAGATGAAATAAGAGCTCGTATTACATCGTGGTTGCAATAACTTTGAAAGCACGTATCAAGTTCATCCACCAATCACCTGAAAGGAGGTAACTACCTACAAAGAGAACCAACTTGTCGAATATCCAATCAAATCGGAGAGAAAGAGAAGAAATCTTTTTAAATTAATTGCTCATAAAATCGCGCGGCGTCTTTTTGGAGCATTTTTTTGCTCAATGGTAAATGATAGGAGGGGGCAATTAAGATAAGTGATTGAAAAGATGAAAAGATCCTTTGATCTGTGACATCGGGGACTTTCACAGGAGAAATATGTATTTAGCCCACCCCTTATATCTATATTGGTTTGTACAATTATATCTTTGTGACTAACTAATTGTCTGATATCTCTATACTGGATATATATTATCATATAGGTCACATAAGGTCATATATTTATTATGTAAATAAACAGGTCATATTATATGTAAATAGGTCATATTATATATGTAACTAGCTCATATAATATGTAATTAGGTTATATATATCATTTTTCTTACGCTATTCATCTACTTAGATTCAATTAAGAGGAAATCCCATCAGTGTTTTACATTGTTTCTTAGCATGCAAATTTAATATAAAGCACCTCATTCGAATTTCATAGCAAAAAGTTAGGCTAATTATTTTGATTTTTTGTCATATATATTAAATAGAACATAAACCCATCTCACATGTGACAGAGAAAAATGTGAATATATCTTAACTGAAATACGATAAATTTATTCTATTTCAAATATCGTGTTTTTGAGAGATAATATACGAGTATATCTCATATTCAATCTACAAATTATAAAATATATAATTAGATTTATGAAATGTTTAATTGCTAATTAGTTTGATTCAAAGTTATACAACAAAACAAATATATACACAATGATTAAATAACACGTATCAAAAATTTAGGATTAAAAATAAACCTATTATTCATATTGTGATAACAAATAGATTAATTAATAAAAAAAGCATCTCCTGATCCCAGTACAATTTAACTTTTAATCTATTTTTAACAGACAGATTAATGTTTATATTAAACTTTAACACTTTATCGCCTGGGGGTGTGTAACACTCCAATGTATCAATAAATTTTAACGTTCGAACGTTGACTCCAGAAACATTCCACCGCTCCAGTAAACTTGACAGAATTATAACATCACAACATACTTCCATCATAAATAGGTTGGTTTTGAAAACGGCTGAAGCGGAGAAGATGATCATTGCACCTCTGAAGTATCTGTATAAATGTTTAATTTTGACAATTTTTAGCTTGTTAACTCCAAGGATAGTCAATATAGAAACCTGTAATTTTGGATTTATTTCTCTTTTGAGATCACGAATCATCGCTCCAAAAATAAAGCCTTAACTTCCAACCAAGTTGAAACCGTGCAACACCGAAAGTCATCGTATGAAGATAAAATAATTCGATCCAAATAAACTTAGCTACATCAGGATTGGATAGATCCTTTACAATTTTTATTGGGAATATTTACATATTTACAATATTGAACTTATATGCAAGTTGCATAGATATATATCGAATTTTACAATATCATCAGTTTTTAAACTATAACTTAGCACAATTACAATCTAAACTGCTGAATACCTATTCTATACAAGTTGCATATATATATAAGAACGACATAAGATGTAGATAAAATTGATTTCCAGCCTATCTCTATTTAATCACCGAACATATTAAAAGTATATTATCTCAAAGTCTTCACAGATTTATTTACTTATTTCCAACGGACTTGAAGTTAAGTTTAATTTAAAAGATATTTTCTTTGC
The DNA here is from genome assembly GCA_030710605.1 of Cordylochernes scorpioides. Classification (NCBI taxonomy): domain Eukaryota; kingdom Metazoa; phylum Arthropoda; class Arachnida; order Pseudoscorpiones; family Chernetidae; genus Cordylochernes; species Cordylochernes scorpioides. The sequence goes on from CP092884.1 coordinate 58,735,622, forward strand.
CATTTCACAGAGCAACTTTTCAAAATAATCTTCGCATTTGGCTCGAAATAAAATTTCAAACTTTAGAAATGGAAAAACTTATTGGAGAAAAATATCTTCTCCCCTCTTTAGGAGCTATGCTCTGATATTCCTCTAGCATTCCTCCATCATTATACTCTGTTAAATTGTCCGGGTATAATGCCATATGTGTCGTATATATGCCATATATATATAAGCTTAATTTGTTATATCGCACTTTAATATTTAAAAACCGTTCCTTATTAGAACTTTATATATTTTTGAATATTTTGTTAGAAAGAGCGTTGCTTGAAGTGAATTTACCTGTAAATATATGTAAATATAATTGGACCATATATATATGAATCTCTACTGAATCAACTCGAGAAGATATGTAAATTTCCGGATGGATTTATATCAGTCATCCATCGGATCAGTCATCCACTATAACCTTTCTTTATTTGCAACGGTTCGGCGCTCCACACGTTTGTAACATCTTCATAAATTGGCAAATTTCATGAGATTAGGATAATTTGAAAAGGGAGACAACGTCCCCAAAACGTTTCTAACACTACTGTATGGCTCCAAGTATTTGAAACCTCATCCAGGAAGGCATCTAACCTAAGAAACAAACACCTTAGAAAGAAGGAATCATATATCGCCGCAACTCTTTTTATTATTATAGCGGTTAAGGAAGCTTTCGGGCAAGCCCTTCTTCAGCTAATTATATTGTACAATTAAAGAGATATTATATATCGTTTTTAATATAAATCAAAATAAACGAAAAGAAATTTACCACGCCCCTATCGCCCTCGTTTCAATAGCACCGCGTGGCCACGTTATGTCTGATCCTAACTTCAAATGTAATATGGTACAAAAATATCTTAAAAGAAAGTTACGTAATTGAATAAATATAAAGAATCAACTATAAACAGTTCAAAGGATTTAGTGGAGATTTTTAGGATAGAAGGGGAACGTACTGTGATGGCAACTGTATATCCTTCTATCCTAAAAATCTCCACTAAATCCTTTGAACTGTTTATAGTTGATTCTTTATATTTATTCAATTACGTAACTTTCTTTTAAGATATTTTTGTACCATATTACATTTGAAGTTAGGATCAGACATAACGTGGCCACGCGGTGCTATTGAAACGAGGGCGATAGGGGCGTGGTAAATTTCTTTTCGTTTATTTTGATTTATATTAAAAACGATATATAATATCTCTTTAATTGTACAATATAATTAGCTGAAGAAGGGCTTGCCCGAAAGCTTCCTTAACCGCTATAATAATAAAAAGAGTTGCGGCGATATATGATTCCTTCTTTCTAATTTGTCGAAATCCGCAAACCGTTTACCATGAAAACAAACACCTATTTCTGAAATATCTCACCATAGATTCCATCATATATAGGTTGTTTATATTAGAAATTCCATCATCCCGAGATGTATCTACAAACCGCGTGAGGCGCCTGAAGAAAAGTAACATATGCCAATATGCACCACAGCTTGCACCACGCTGATGAGGGCCAACAGCCCGAAACGCGTCCGTGGTTAGCTTTTCTTGATTAATCTCTCTATATATAAAATTAATGTCTGTCTGTCTGTTTCGCGATAAACTCAAAACTACGGAACCAATTGGTACCATATTTTGCATGTCGCTTTTATAAACCTGAGGAAAATTTTCGGCTGCATTTTGATTAGTATTTTTGGCTATTTCTTTTTTTCATTTGAAGAACTTTTTTTTACGCGGACTAATCCGGAATGGAATGAATACCTAAATATGGCCATTTTTTTTAAGCATCGGTGGTTCAGTGGTAGAATGCTCGCCTGCCACGCGGGCGGCCCGGGTTCGATTCCCGGCCGATGCATTTTTTTTTTTACAATTTTTAAAACTCATTTATGTTATTTATAATAATAATTTTTAAAATAATAATAATTATTATCTCTATATATATAAAAGTCAATTTCTGTCTGTCTGTCTGTTTCGCGATAAACTCAAAAACTACTGAACCAATTGGTTACAAATTTTGCATGTCGCTTTTTATAAACCCGAGGAAAATTTTCGGCTGCATTTTGATTAGTATTTTTGGCTATTTCTTTTTTTCATTTGAAGAACTTTTTTTTACGCGGACTAATCCGGAATGGAATGAATACCTAAATATAGCCATTTTTTTAAAGCATCGGTGGTTCAGTGGTAGAATGCTCGCCTGCCACGCGGGCGGCCAGGGTTCGATTCCCGGCCGATGCATTTTTTTAAAACAATTTTTAAAACTCATTTATATTATATCTTCTATATATATATAAATGAATGTTTGTTTGTTTGTTTGTTGGTTTGTATGTCCGGTATACAAATTCGCAGTAGTTCACTAATTCAAACCAAAATTTCCATACATAGGTACAAAAATACGGGGAAGACGATAGGCTATTTAAAAAAATATATATAAATCAATTATTAAAACTATATATTATTAGTCAGAAAATGATGATGACGATATTGCTGTATCATGTAAGATTATCAGATACAAAATTATATCGGGAAAAATTCCAAAAAGCAGAGACCACGGGTGAAACCAGCTCATTATTTTGTACGCAGGAACAAAATTATAACAGAAAAACATTCATTCGAGCAGAAAACAAAAGCCAGATCATCTTTATATAAAAATATCGCTTCTCAGACACAAAGTTTGGAGCGGGACGTTTCACAAGAGTGACATCCACGCCGCCAATTTATAATTGTAACGAATAGTATTTAAATAAAAACATTTAATCGGGTAAAACCCGGGCGTTGCCCGGGTCATTCGGCTAGTATTATTTATAATTGATATTATAATATCAACTATATTAATTAAATCAAATACCTAAACACTAATATAATACAATTTTTGCCATCACACACACTTTTTTTCCTGTAGTTTATGTGTTACTTCTGTATTGCTATTCTATGGCACTTCTAATATTTATTATTGATATACCTTTAGTATGAAGGAAATTGCACCCAAGGGATTTCTCGGGCGAAGCCGGGTCATTCGCCTAGTCATATATATAGTTGGTATTTATTCCGATAGATGACGCAAGCCATCCGAAACTTTCAGTTGCACGATAAGGAGATGCCTTTTTCATAAAATATTCCAATATGTAACTACTAGACGAATGGCCCGGGCAACGCCCGGGGTTTACCCGAGTGCGAATATATTTTAAAAACGTTGTCTTGGGTGGTCGCTATTGACAGGGTGGTCTGTATAGACAGGTGGATGTATCACACAGCTGATAACAGGGTTGTCTAGAGTGGTCGCTATAGACAGAGTGGTCTGTATAGACAGGTGGATGTATCACACTGCTGATAACAGGGTTGCCTAAGGTGACCGCTATAGACAGGGTGGTCTGTATAGACAGGTGAATGTAACACACTGATGATAACAGGGTTGCCTAAAGTGACCGCTATAGACAGGGTGGTCTGTATAGACAGGCAGCTGATAACAGGGTTGTCTAGAGTGGTCGCTATAGACAGGGTGGTCTGTATAGACAGGTGTATGTATCACACTGCTGATAACAGGGTTGCCTAAAGTGACCGATATAGACAGGGTGGTCTGTATAGACAGGTGAATGTAACACACTGATGATAACAGGGTTGTCCAGAGTGGCCGCTATAGACAGGTGTATGTATCACACAGCTGATAACAGGGTTGTCTAGAATGACCGCTATATACAGGGTGGTCTGTATAGACAGGCAGCTGATAACAGGGTTGTCTAGAGTGGTCGCTATAGACAGGGTGGTCTGTATAGACAGGTGGATGTAACACACTGCTGATTACAGGGTTGCCTAAAGTGCCGCTATAGGCAGGGTGGTCTGTATAGACAGGTGGATGTAACACACTGCTGATAACAGGGTTGTCTAGAGGGGGGCAGGGAGGACACGTTTTCGCCGGCAGCCAATGGGCGCGCATTCTATCCGTGAGCTTCAGACATACAGACAGAATAAGGCAATTATATAAGTAGATGTGAAAATTTAATTTATTTCCAAATTTCGGTTTGTGTTATAAATGAATTTGTTGACCTTGTGTGAGGATGTCTTTCACATAAACAAATATTTTTTATTAATTATATTATTCTCTGCAGTCTAAATGAAGCCTTTGTCCATAAATGACCTGGATATTCGTAATATGCGATCCAAAAAATACAAATATAAATCAATAATATCCAATAAAATAGGGAGCGGGCTGGAAATTAATTTAGCGAAACCGCTGAGTGGGTTTACCACTGATGAGCCAAGCCTTCTACTCTAATAATTTCTATCATAGCAGTAAGGTCTTGCATTAGTAGCTCTGATGATTTATATATACAAATAAATATTATGTGTAACAAATGGTTCGCTTTTTCCACGAAAGATGGCGCCAGGTTTAGGGGAACAGCGCATCGTGCCTTCCCGTCACGTGAGAGCTATGTCTATAGAATGTTTTTTCTTTTCGCCTTTCTACAGCCAGCCAGCTAGCTGGGATATTTAAAATATGTTAATTTTGTTACATTATTTTATTTTTTGTATTCCAATAAGGAAATATATAAAATTGCATACATATGTTATTATATTTGATAGCTTTGTTTTTTAACCTAGTCATCTATTTCCGCAGGAATATTTTTAAATTGCAATCTGTTTAGTGTCTAATCATAAATATATATATTATATAACACATAATTACATATTACATAATACACAATTTAAAAATTTGATACATATTTATCAATAAAAATGTTATATAATTAAATGTACCTACCCCCTTTTAGAGAGAATTATAAATATACTCAGTCTTCATATATATAATTTCCCTTATAGAGAATATTAGTTCTCCCTCACGAAAGGTTCCAAATACCTTCATATAATTGAATATATCGCAGTTTTTCACTCAATATAATCCGTATAAAGCGATCAGATAGGTTTGTGAGAGCTCTAGATATTTCCCAATAAGTTTCTCCATTTCTAAAGTTGGAAATTCCCAGCCAAATGTGCGAAGATTACTTTGAAAGGTTTTCCCGGTGGCATTCTATATGGTATATTCCCCACTGGAAATATGTAAATAGGAAGGTTGGGTTTTAGCTAACATATTTTTAATATGTAGCCTTGAAAGAGGTAGGTTATATGAATATATAGAGAATTCAAATTAAAACCCAGTTTTAAACTTACTTCTACTAATGAAAATTTCACTTAATAGAAATCAAGTAGAGAATTGTGAATGAAAATTCCGAGAATATTCAAATTAACAAAATTTACTGGTGATAAAACTATCTATTTCTACGCGACCAAATTCCACTATATAGAGCTCAACTGTCGGAACACTTTATAATAAAATATTCTTAAAAATCATAATACAGTTAAACCTGTCTATAGCGCCACTCTTGGGACTCACCAAAATAGGGTGCTATAGAGAGGGGGTGGTATAGACAGGTCACCTTTAATGTAAATCGCATCGTACTACGTATTTATAATCGGGCGCTATAGAGAGGAAGGCGCTATTTAGAGGGGGCGCTATAGACAGGTTTACCTGTATCAATATTCACACATTCAATGGAATAAATTATCTCGAAGATAGACATTGCCTGGCCGACATTCATATTTCTGTAAAAAAAAAAATAAACACTTCGGCCAGTTAGAATTTTATTTTCTCAACATTTCAACAAAAATCTTTTAAATTAGTTAGGATAAATAAATAAAATTAAAGTATTTGACAAGGTGTCTCCTGACGAAGACCAAAGACTTTTGTTGAAACTTTGAGAAAATAAAAGTCCGAAATGTTTATTTTTTTACAGAAATATGAAATAAATTATTAAAAATTATAAAACCAAACGTGAACGGTGTGAAAAAAGAATAGCACACAGAGAGGTGTACCACTGTTATTAAACTCCCATATAAATTATGTTAATTGATAGAAATTGACGAAGATACAATCAGAAAGTTACATATATCTATATATATATAGTTGATACAAAATGGAATTGGATTTTCCCTGCGCAATCAGGTTTTCATTGATTAACTTGGTCATTGGTAAACACCAATCAGCTTCGAGCCGTACGTCACATGAATGCCACGAGGATTTCGATTGGCCCGCCTCTCCTTTTCTTCTTTCTCACCCTCTATGTGATGGATATATTTATTCCCTGATAGCATTTCCTATGTTACATATACCCCTCTCCTATATATGTGCATATAAGAATGGGAACATATATATAGCGCGAAATGTGTGTAATTAAACTACCTCACATTTGATACATTATTAAAAGATATTATAGCTAACATATATATCACCAATATTTCCAATATTTATCGATAAATTCTCTTTTTCATATATCCTATATCGCCATTTATCCTTCATATTTTTGTTATAAAATTTTCTGATAAAAATATCAGAATGACACGTTATGTCAAAATGACGTTATATAAAAACGCGATATACTTGAGACTAAATCATTGAATTGTTGAGAATGTTAGAAAACAACTTAAAGACGTCATAGTTATGTAACTTTAAATACATATTTTCGTAAATACTATATTTACATATTATACATAAGTTTTCCAAAACCAACTAAACTTTTTCAAGACTGAAAATTTCGGCAATTTTATATTAAAATACTTGTAAAAGAAAATTGAGAAATAATCTATTTATAAACAGAGTAACATCTAGTATCAGTATAAATTGTGATAAAAAAAAAAACACTTTGAATTTATATTCTAAATAAATACTTAATAAATCCATATTTAAGTAAAATTTCATTCTGAAACAAAATATATGTTCATTTTAATAATAAATTGAATGCTTTCTCAAAAATTCCTTTAAGTATTTCAGGTTAAGTTTAAATAGGGATTGTGACAGAATTAAATGTTATTTTCCCTAACGATATATATTATATTATCCTATCATAATTATTCATCATTATTAGACTGATAAAAACGAGTAGAAATAAGAAATGGAATACTATTATAATAATAAGAAGAAGAAATAAAAATTTTCGATACTTTATCTAAATAGGGAAGACCTTTCACTTTACATTGGTTTATTGGAATTTTGGAATTCCAATATGCTACTCAAATATTGCTTGGTGGATTTAGGGCACCAACTTTCTAACAGATTGTAATTCCGGTTTTTCTTTTTTTGTTTCGTAAAATTCTCTCGCCTCAAGAAAAAAAAAAAAGTGGCATTTTCATAGAAAATATCTTAAAAAGCTTTTTGTCGCATTTCTTTTACTTTATACGGGGATTACACTTTTTGGGGAAGTGAATTCTTGTAAAATGGTCTCTTCAGCTTAAAGAAAGCCCGTATGTTTAATTCTGAAGTTATTGTAGGTTTTAAGTAACCATGTATTGTAGAGAGATAGAATTGTTTATTTTCTATAACTATTTCTCGTTAGAAAAGATAATTATTAATAGTTACCTTCTTCGCAATTAATATGTATAAATTAATTTATAACTACAAAATTAGATTATATATACAGTCGCACGTACGACGGCACATTTCAAGAAGAATCCATCCTACCTGCAAACTCATGGATGAAACTTAGTTGAAAGTCTTTGTTCACACTTGGTTATCTCGTGTGTCTTCAATAAAGGTCACTGTAATAAATATTTCAGAGTTATTTTCTCAATCCCAATATACATTCTGAAAGGTTTAACTTCCTTAAGTTTTGTCTACATGAGTGTATATCTGTGTTATAAGTTTGAACTATTCTCACGCCGCTAAAATTCAACATTTCAGAATGAAAGGTCAGATATTCCTATATTACAAATATATTTTAAAATCATAATATCAATATGTCTCCTAAATACAATCTTTAAATAAAATCCACTTTTAAAAAGTACAAATAGAAAGATACATAAATGAAAAATATTTTATTTAATGAAATTAAAACATTCTGGATTTTAACCAACTATCTTAATATTTAATATAGAACTTCTTTATGACATGTGCATTATCTAAGATGAAGAAACACTGCGCGCTGATTGACTAATGAATTCAAATCTAGTTGGCTGGTTAAAGTCACGTGACGATGAATAGCCAATCAGGATGAGAGTAAAAAGGACACCATATATACATACATACATATATACATACATATATTATGGCGTACATTACTGTAGATTATGATGTTTTTTTAGCTAAACGTGTATCTCGAATTTATTTTATACATTAAGAAAAACCTTTGAACATGATAGCCGCATGCAGAAACCTTCCTAATAGTTTATAAAATTATATATAATTATCTGTGTAATATGAAAACTCCTGTTGAAGAATTACTTGACTTGAAAGCATGATGTTTATAAATTGTTTAATGAAAGGGCATAATGTAAAGAACGCGTCAATATTTATTTTAGGGAAAATGTTCTTCACAGGAACATTCTCTGATATAAATTTATTAATTTCTATACAATATATATATGTTGTGATGGATTAAATTAAATATTAGAGGTTCTAATATTAAATTATTCATTGAAAAATATATATTAGGAGTCGTATCTTGAAATTTGAGAAAAACCTGATGAATATTTTATTTTGTTTTATTTGCAGGATGTTCTATATAATTATATTATATTTACATATCCTTCTTACATATTTCTCTAATAATTATAAATATTTTAAATAATTTAATTTGAAAAATGTATAATATGAACATATGATATCATGTGGATGGTACATATATATCTGAAATATAATGAAATAAAGTGAAAACATTTTCAAATTCTTGTTTTAAGTAGGTTATAAAAATCAGGTAAACTATTTTTAAAAAGGTTAAAAACAAAAAAATAGAGAGATTAAATATATATTCGCGGGGTCGAGAAAATTTTATTTTATTTAATTCCAGTGAGGTGAGATGGAAACCTTTCTATTTTTTAAATGCGGAAACATATGTAGTTACTTCAAGATGACAAAGACATTATGCAATTACCCCATCTATTAGACGAAAAATAAAATAAACCTTCATTTTTCCTAAATATATGCAAACATATTTAGATGGCGATTTACATAGATAGCGTCTAGTTTTGACGTTTATTTTGACGGGAGAGGCGCCCTATATATGCATAAGGAATATTAGAATTTTTTATACGTAATCTTTATAGATAAGTGCTTCTGAGGCTTCAGAATTATATACCTGAATAGATCATAGTTGACATCTGCGAAAAGTGTAAAATCTATCCGGTAGATGGCATATTAAAATATTAACCTCCCATTTAAACAATTCCTCGGTGTGTCTGGAACGGCCAAATAACTGGAGAGAGAGAGATACATGTCTAAGAAAACAATTCCAAAAATTTGAGAGAATCAATAAAAATGGATCTCCAACAGTCGAATAGCTTCAGCCGAGCGTTAAGCAAACAATTCAAATAAGCCAAGGATGGCAAGGAGGTTGTTGATAAGGAAGAAGACGTAAAATAATTACGTCGCTTCACGTAACTTCAACAAGCTCTGCCTTCCTTAATCACTCCTAATACTTCATTTCAATTGGAGGGTAATTAGTATTCGGGAGGATGGAGTACTGGATTAAGTCCCTGCAACCAGATTTGGAAATGATCCGCTTCGACTTAAGTCCGTCGAATATTTACCGCGACCTCATTACGCAACATTTCAAACCTTCTTTTATGGTTCGGACTAATTTCCCTCTAATCGCTCATTACGGACTTGATGGGATTACTGCCTGACAACTCGGAATTTATTTTGCCTTATTTACATATCTACATGTTGGACATGTATGCAACTATTTATTTGTCATTTAATATTCCTTAGGTTGTGGTAAGCAGTATTCTTAGTTCGATCCAAGAGTACTTCATGGCTTAAAAAAACAATCAGTAAATAACAGAGCACAAGAACTGCATTTTTAAAAATAACATATCGTAATAACTAAATCCTCCTTTCACAAGTACTAAGCAACCTGTAGAAGAAAGATTGAGTTCGAAATTAAATAAGGATATGTTACATTGAAACAAAATCTTCGCTTTAATGTTTTGAATATATTGTTTATTGATTCTTAATTCTAGCTGCATTCCTGCCTTTCCATTGTCCTTCCATTTTCTAAGGCAAGTTTTTTTATGACATTATAGAGTATTTTCCCAAAATTGGCCATAACCTCCCTTCTCGACGTTTCATTTCCGTATCTTCGTTCCATCCATCCCTCCAGTAATACAGTTACCCACTCTGAATGCCGGACAACATGTCCAAAACTGCTCATCTTCCTCTCAATTATCTCCAGTATCCCTCCTTAATAATTTTAGGACATCTTTGTTATTCAGATAAAACAATCCCTTGCATCAATACTAAGGCAGGGATAAGTTTATTTTTAAAAGAATTGTAATTCACAAATCTATTGCTTTCGGAAACGCGCGCGAAAAAAAATATATATATATGTTATATAATTTTTAAAAAAATTAATAGAAATATAATAGAGATAAATGCATGTAAATATTATTTTATTTTATTAATCTGTTTAAAATAACTCTGTTGTTCTTGGCCACTAGATGGCGCCACCTTAAATATAAATAGATTGTTTTGTTTTTTTTAGTGTTGGTTAGGTAAGTTAGATTTTATTTTATATAGGTATGTAAATGGTGATATAGAATTAATTGTTAAAATTCTATATTTACTTAATTTAAAATATATACTTTTGCTCAAAGAGTTCAAAATAAACTACTTGAGACTGATTTTCTCTTTTTTAATTAAATTCAAGACGACTGCACCTTCAATTTTAACAAATCATTTTTTGGATTTACATAATTATAGAACATATACAATTTATTTTTTTATGAAATTATGTATAATAGTATTTTATTATATTTTAATCCTTGTCATATTGGTGAATTTTTTATTGTATCATGTTTTCTCCAGTAGAAGGGCTTTCATTCAGAGAAAATTTGATATTCATTAGGTGAAATATTTTTTAGAAGAAACTTAATTCTGGAAGTCTGATATGTTCACCTTAACATCTTTGTTACTCCGTCTGTCAGTTTTACTGTAAAATTATGATAATATTTACATATGCAACAGTCAAATACAGAACGATATATATATTTTATTCTCCCGTATCTCTGCAAGTCTACCGTGGTGATGTCTGATTGAGCTCTTCCATCTATTGGCTTATAGCTTCCCATCACAACATGCCGGAGAGTTGGTGACTTTTGTACGTTCCAGGAGTCATATTAACTCCACCAGTCCAACAACAATGACATCTTTTGTGCCTTTTGATTTCTGTAAAAAAAAAATAATAAGAAATATAATGAAGACTCTTGATTAATATTTATAGAAGTAATGGGTCAACTATGTTTTTCTACATTATTCGATAAAACAGATTATAAAATAAATAATTCAGGGATAGATAAATTGAATGATGCAATATTAAAATTGTGTGAACAGGCTAAGCATTAATAGCCTTATAAAATATAATAGAAGGACATATAGTAGACAGACCAAGACATCAGTGGACCAAAGGAAGACCAAGAAGTCACCACCAGACTATGGATCTTGGAGGAACCTGGCTGTAAACCTGTCTTAGGAGACTGATTCACATGAAATAAAAACTCGATTAAATAAGTAGAGCGTCACTATGCAAATAAATTATCACAATATAATCGATATAAGTTGCATAAATCATAATGACATTTGCTAAATTAGTCAGCCAAGTACCGTGTCAAGAACGGGTTTGATAAAGGGTGTAGAAAATGTAGGAGCGAGAGAGATTTTAAAGGAAAACTAAAACAGTTCCGCGTAGAGGAAAGTTGGCATCAAAGAGACAAAAATGTGGAAGTAATTAGGGAAATTTGTCGCCGAGGGCCAATGGAGTGGCAAACAATTCACTTGTCACCTTCTTGTCACATGGAGGCTTTATTTCATGACCTCCTGTTATAGTTAGATGTCGTATAACGGTTCCTATATACATATAATATATACAATAATGCTCCTATATATTCTCTCTTAGATATATAAGTAGGAAATAACAGAGGAATACCGAAAAAGAAATGGATATTTGATTATTTAAGAATATGTAAATTTAATGTTTGGAATCTATGCAAGTTAAAACGCTTTTTGTTATTATTGTTTCAAATCAGGTAATATCTGAGAAACATCTATTACATAACGGCTAATAATAGTTAAGAGAACTTTGAATAATTTATTTTTAAAATAAAATATTTCGAGATGATATGTAAATGGGGACAATATGTAAACAGGGCGTCTGTAGAGATATTGTACGATTCCATAGAAAGACGGTGGAAGATAAATGTCAACATTGTTTATCTGGACAGATATCTTGGTGACAATTTAGCCGGACCTGATGTGTCACGCACATGTCTATTTCTGTCCCTCTCCTATGTATGTCGCCAGCCAGTACTGGAGCTTTGTTTTTATACACAAGGTTTTGAAGTGTAACAGCGCTGCGCTTAATCTTCTGAATATCCACCCGTTTACTTTGATGTCTTTCCTAATTCTGATAATTGACGGCTAATAGCTATTGTTTGTATGGTAATGTAGAGTAAAATAAATGAAAATAAAACAGAATAAAGAATTGGACTGAAGTACGGATGGAAATTTAAGAAAATAAAGAGAAGGATTTAAGAATCTGGATAAAATGTCAGAATATGGAATATCGCCTCTTCCTTTAATTACGCATAAGAACGATATACACTGTGCATCACGCTAGTAACAAACTTTACTAGTGATGATAAAAAATGAGCCAAACTTAATACCAGTTTTGGTAAATTCTTATAAAAAGCCTACCTGTATACAATGGGTTCGAACTTGGGCCTCATCAGTACAGTTTTTTCCAAGAGTGATGCACAGTGCATTGTTCTGATGTACAATATTTGTCATGAATATCACCCTCCCGCAACTGTTGTTGTTGTCGTGTCCAATGAAGAGCCTCAGATGTCTCCATACATCTCAAACACAGCAGTCGTTCTCTATCTTGGGTGTGTATACTGTATTGTTGCTGTCGTGTCCAATAAAGAGCCTCAGATGTCTCCATACATCTCTATCACAGCAGTCGTTCTCTATCTTGGGTGTGTATACTGTATTGTTGTTGTTGTCATGTCCAATGAAGAGCCTCAGATGTCTCCATACATCTCAAACACAGCAGTCGTTCTCTATCTTGGGTGTGTATACTGTATTGTTGCTGTCGTGTCCAATAAAGAGCCTCAGATGTCTCCATACATCTCAAACACAGCAGTCGTTCTCTATCTTGGGTGTGTATACTGTATTGTTGCTGTCGTGTCCAATAAAGAGCCTCAGATGTCTCCATACATCTCTATCACAGCAGTCGTTCTCTATCTTGGATGTGTATACTGTATTGTTGTTGTTTTTGTCGTGTCCAATAAAGAGCCTCAGATGTCTCCATACATCTCAATCACAGCAGCAGCAATGCCCACTATCTTGGATGTGTAAAGCTGCATTTTTATAAGTTTTATACTCAATTCTTATTGATATGCAAAAAGGATTTGTTGAATAGGAAACTATGTAAATAGCGGTATTCCACGCGTTTGTATTCTTCCTGTCAAAATCTGACGCCACCAGAAGCAGCTGAACACATTATCCTTTATTCTAGTATGTCCTAAATCACAACTTCTGGAGAGATGCTACACTCTCGTTTAGTGGATTTCGAAATTTGTCTTACAGAATGCTATTAGCGCTTGAAAATTATAACAAATTCACATTTTTCACTAAATAAATAAATATTTAGAAAATGTAAATCAATGTATAATATGTATTTATTCCGATAGATGGTGCTAAAATCATAAACGTTCATTTGCACGATGAAGAGAGGAATATTTCAAGAAGTAGAATTTATGAGAGAAGAGGAAAAAAGCTGGAGTTGTTCAGGGAGGTGAAGAAGTTGTGAGTGACGGAGTGGTCAATTGGCCACCATCAGTTTAGCGTCAGTCTTATCTCGCCCAAGGGAGCCATCTGTGGTGTCCTCGCGTGTCATCCATCATGTCCTCCTTATTATTGGTTGGTCCTCGCTGATGGCTTCATTCAACACCGCTCGACCATATCGGCTTGTTAGAGATCATCTTAATCCACATTATGCCTATCTTTGCTCTGACACCTTGTGGTTTCCTTTTTTTAGTATTGGTTGGTCACTTCGCTGGCTGATAGTTTCTTTCAACACCGCTCGACTCACATCAGGTTGTTAGTTGTAAACTTAATCCACATTATACCCCGGTAATCTTTCCTCTGATATCTTGTGGTTTCCTTTTTTAGTATTCGTTGGTCACTTCGCTCGCTTTTAGTTTCTTTCAACACCACTCAACTCACATCAGGTTGCTAGTTGTAATCTTAATCCACATTATATCCTCGGTAATCTTTCCTCTGACACCTTGTGGTTTCCTTTTTTAGTATTGATTGGTCACTTCGCTCGCTTTTAGTTTCTTTCAACACCACTCGACCACATCAGGTTGTTAGTTGTAAACTTAATCCACATTATATCCTCGGTAATCTTTCCTCTGATACCTTGTGGTTTCCTTTTTTAGTATTCGTTGGTCACTTCGCTCGCTTTTAGTTTCTTTCAACACCACTCGACCACATCAGGTTGTTAGTTGTAAACTTAATCCACATTATATCCTCGGTAATCTTTCCTCTGACACCTTGTGGTTTCCTTTTTTTAGTATTGGTTGGTCACTTCGCTCGCTTTTAGTTTCTTTCAACACCACTCGACCACATCAGGTTGTTAGTTGTAAACTTAATCCACATTATATCCTCGGTAATCTTTCCTCTGACACCTTGTGGTTTCCTTTTTTTAGTATTGGTTGGTCACTTCGCTCGCTTTTAGTTTCTTTCAACACCACTCGACTCACATCAGGTTGTTAGTTGTAATCTTAATCCACATTATATCCTCGGTAATCTTTCCTCTGACACCTTGTGGTTTCCTTTTTTTAGTATTGGTTGGTCACTTCGCTCGCTTTTAGTTTCTTTCAACACCACTCGACCACATCAGGTTGTTAGTTGTAAACTTAATCCACATTATATCCTCGGTAATCTTTCCTCTGACACCTTGTGGTTTCCTTTTTTTAGTATTGGTTAGCCACTTCGCTCGCTTTTAGTTTCTTTCAACACCACTCGACTCACATCAGGTTGTTAGTTGTAATCTTAATCCACATTATATCCTCGGTAATCTTTCCTCTGACACCTTGTGGTTTCCTTTTTTTAGTATTGGTCGGTCACTTCCAACACTGATAGTTTCTTTCAACACCACTCGACTCACATCAGGTTGTTAGTTGTAAACTTAATCCACATTATATCCTCGGTAATCTTTCCTCTGACACCTTGTGGTTTCCTTTTTTTAGTATTGGTCGGTCACTTCCAACACTGATAGTTTCTTTCAACACCACTCGACTCACATCAGGTTGTTAGTTGTAAACTTAATCCACATTATATCCTCGGTAATCTTTCCTCTGACACCTTGTGGTTTCCTTTTTTAGTATTGGTCGGTCACTTCCAACACTGATAGTTTCTTTCAACACCACTCGACTCACATCAGGTTGTTAGTTGTAAACTTAATCCACATTATACCCTCGGTAATCTTTGCCCTGACACCTTGTGGTTTCCTTTTTTTAGTATTGGTCGGTCACTTCCAACACTGATAGTTTCTTTCAACACCACTCGACTCACATCAGGTTGTTAGTTGTAAACTTAATCCACATTATACCCTCGGTAATCTTTGCCCTGACACCTTATTGTAAGTACGGAATTCTATCTCAGCTATGTATATATAAAAAGCCAACAACCTGTATACCATGGTTTCGGACTTTGGGCCTCATCAGTACATATTTCCTAGAGTGATGCACATTGCATGTTCTGATGTACAATTAAATGAAGAGAGGCCTCTTTTGGTAAATGAATGTCATCCTCCCGCAACTGTTGTTTATATAAGTTTTATACTCAATTCTTATTGATATGCAAATAGGATGTGTTGAATTGGAAGCTTATGTAAATAGAGTAGTGTATAGAATGAAAAAACCCTGTACAATTTATAAACGAATACAATAAAGCATCAAGGGCTGCGTGTCTTTATTAAAACGACAATTTACGAGCTTTCGAGCACATACGCCCTTCTACAGGAATTAATAACACACTAATAATAATCCAACCTAGTTTGAAATATAATTTATATACATATAGCTATTATTTTGCATATCTGCTTAACTAGAATAATATTAAAATGATTGAATTTACATGTAGGTATAATAATTTGGAAAACTAATTCTAAAATATATGAGGTAATATGATACATTAAAGTAAACTTATTTGTATTTTACAAATTTTACAACTTACAAGGAATCCCATTAGACATGTGATATCATATGCTATGAATGAATTTGTATTATCTTATTGTATTTAAGTCTATTGTATTATATGCTTCTGGTAAATCTATTTTGCGATTTATACTATTGTATTGCTTGGACACTATTGCTTCAATTATTAATCTTTGATATTTGTTACTGATATTGTTGTAATGTGCTTTAGGTTCATTTAAGTTGAATGTATGTCCTGTTGAATTAGAGTGTTGTACTATTAAAGATAAAGGGTCATTTCTGTTTATATTTCTTCTGTGCTCAATGATTCTATTATATAATTTTCTTCCTGTCTCCCCCACATATCTGGCATTACAGTTATTGCATTGTATGGAATAAATTACTTCTTTTCTGTGTGATATGTGTTCGGTTTGCCTGTTTTTTGTTATCGGGTTTCTTAAGATATCTGATAGGCTGGGTGAGTTACTATAAAAGGTTTTTATTCCAAATTTATCTAATGTTCTGGAAATATGGATAGATTTCGGGGAATATGGAATGTAACAATTTTGCCTGTATATTTTAGTTTTTTGTGCTATCATGTTAGATGTGACCTGTTCCTGATAGAAATGTTTTAATATAAATGTTTTAGGGTAACCGGCTGAAGATAAATTCTGGATAACTGTCTGTGTTTCATGATTTTTGTATAGATTTAGTGAACAATGAGTATAAATTCTTTTAGTCAACGTTTTCACTGTAAAATGGGCTTAATAATTAAAACTACTAAAACCTTTTTGGATAACAATAAGATAGACCCTAATACAATAGATAAAATTATAGGTTTAATCACATTATGTCTTAGAGTTAATATTTTCACATTTGACCAGAAACAGTATAAACAAATTAAGGGTTCTCCTATGGGAAGCCCATTGTCAGCTCCATTAGCCGAAATAGTAATGAGAGAATTAGATTTATGGATCACTTCATTATACCCGGCAGATATCATATTATACAGACGATATATTGATGACATATTTTGCATTTGTACCGAAAAACAGATTCCCAACATCTTAGCCTCTCTCAACAATTACAACAATAGCTTACACTTTACAATAGAAAAAGAAAATAATTGCACATTGCCATTTTTAGATATTAAAATAATGAAAATAGATAATAGATTACAAACTACAGTTTACTACAAACCTACTTTCACCCCTAATTATATAAAGTTTTCTTCATTTTGTCCCATCAGTCATAAAATTAACACAGTGAAAACGTTGACTAAAAGAATTTATACTCATTGTTCACTAAATCTATACAAAAATCATGAAACACAGACAGTTATCCAGAATTTATCTTCAGCCGGTTACCCTAAAACATTTATATTAAAACATTTCTATCAGGAACAGGTCACATCTAACATGATAGCACAAAAAACTAAAATATACAGGCAAAATTGTTACATTCCATATTCCCCGAAATCTATCCATATTTCCAGAACATTAGATAAATTTGGAATAAAAACCTTTTATAGTAACTCACCCAGCCTATCAGATATCTTAAGAAACCCGATAACAAAAAACAGGCAAACCGAACACATATCACACAGAAAAGAAGTAATTTATTCCATACAATGCAATAACTGTAATGCCAGATATGTGGGGGAGACAGGAAGAAAATTATATAATAGAATCATTGAGCACAGAAGAAATATAAACAGAAATGACCCTTTATCTTTAATAGTACAACACTCTAATTCAACAGGACATACATTCAACTTAAATGAACCTAAAGCACATTACAACAATATCAGTAACAAATATCAAAGATTAATAATTGAAGCAATAGTGTCCAAGCAATACAATAGTATAAATCGCAAAATAGATTTACCAGAAGCATATAATACAATAGACTTAAATACAATAAGATAATACAAATTCATTCATAGCATATGATATCACATGTCTAATGGGATTCCTTGTAAGTTGTAAAATTTGTAAAATACAAAATAAGTTTACTTTAATGTATCATATTACCTCATATATTTTAGAATTAGTTTTCCAAATTATTATACCTACATGTAAATTCAATCATTTTAATATTATTCTAGTTAAGCAGATATGCAAAATAATAGCTATATGTATATAAATTATATTTCAAACTAGGTTGGATTATTATTAGTGTGTTATTAATTCCTGTAGAAGGGCGTATGTGCTCGAAAGCTCGTAAATTGTCGTTTTAATAAAGACACGCAGCCCTTGATGCTTTATTGTATTCGTTTATAGAGTAGTGTATATATATATAAAACAAATGCTACAGGTTTCTGGAGATGTGTTTCTTTATCTTTATTAAACCTAATCTCGAGCTTTCAGGCATCTCTGCCCTTCTACAGGACTACATAAAAACGTATAAGTACTCCTGTAGTATATGTACTTATGTAGGAGAGCAGAGATGTCTGAAAGCTCGGGATTACGTTAATAAAGATAAAGAAACACATCTCCAGAAACCTGTAGCATTTGTTTGATTAATATTCAAAAGATATATTTAAATCAATTGATAATATTATATATATATATGTCATGGTATATATATCACATGTAGAAATACACCTTGTAGAAATATTCCAATAAAGATAATCCGAGTAGAAGCACAAGGAGAAGAAAAAAGAGAAAATGTTCTAGTCAGTTCACACCGCTAGTCGACCACATGTCTACCTTCTAAAAATAGACATTTCGGGGGTCACTATCCTCATTGCAGGGGTTATTTTAACCTACTGAGAATAGTTAGACAGCACCCGGATTAGATGATCAAGGAACAGTTCTCACCGAAGTGGTTCACACACCAGTTGTTCCCAGGGTGGTCCTCCGACCTTCTTCTCTTTCTCCTCCGATCTACTCCTCACAGTGTTTGCTCCTGGATCCCGTGTGTGTCTTTACCACGTAACTACCACGACTGCTTCGCAAATCATCACATTGTATGTTACTATTTTTTTATATTTTGTTTACAATTAAATTTTTTATTGACACCGCAGTCAATATTTACAAAATCAAGAAAAGATCGCAAAAATAATTAAAATATATAAAAATATACCGAAATGCCAATTCGAACCAGGGACGTTATATCTTCAGTCTAAGGCTTTCGTAATTGAACTATTCAGCCTTATACGATACTAATTAAAATGTGAAAAAATATGAAATTGTGTGTGGTGAAAAATGACAGTGTTGGCAGTCGCTAAACCCTAACTGCCATGATTATCACGGCCAGTGCCTTGTATGCCTGGGATAAATAACAGAAATAGGATATCTATAGTATAAAGAAGAAAATGTTGGTTGTTCCCTCTACGAAAATGACAAACTGGTATAAAGGCCATTGCCGCAGTTTGTTTAATAAAATGAGAGAATTACAGAACATTTCAGGGAATTTATTTATCAGATTCTTGTGTACATTGTAGAAATTTTAATAAATTTATATGATTGATGATAAGATGACACACTTATTTTTTTATTTTTACTATATATATAGATATATAAAAAAAAATCTGATAAATAGCTTGCTTAAGAGCTTCAATAATTCCTTCTAATAAAAAAAAAAATTCTGCGACACCATATACCCGTTTGTTAATATTAAACATAACTACATATACATTTGTATATTTGGCAGGATATAGAGTCGGAGAAAGAATTACCTGTCAGAGTTTCAATGGTAAAATGTAAATCTGACTGACAAGCTAACTTACTGCATGCCTGGGCAGGTCATTAGTCTAGAGTGAAAAATGGATATAGGACTGGAATTAATTATGTCAGAGGAAACAGCAGTAAACAAAGATTTTGTAAATATTTTTTAAATGTTACACTTATATAATCGCCATCTATCGATAAAAAATACAAGTATTATATAATCTTGACAATATGTGTTTCTAGTGTTATATATTATCTGAAAAACATTATATTATTATACATTAGCGCGTAAACTGTTATGATAATTCGAAACCTTTATAGACGCGTATGATTCTTTTTAAATATAAACAATTTTCTACTGCCCTTATTGCAATAAAATATTATTTGGAGGGCCTGGCTCATCAGTGGTGAACCCTCCCAGCGGTTTCGCCAGTTTGAACTAATTTTCATTGCAGTAAGAACAGTTGAAAATTGCTTAATTTTTAAAAAGAGTTATACGCCTCTATAATAGTTTGGAATTCTCAAAACATTATTATATAATTAATATCATAAGAAAAATAACATTTCCAAAAGTATAATTATGAATCTTATAAATATTGAAACTATGTATAATATAAAAGTATCATTTACGTGGAAATAGAGTTAAAATGTGACTTGCAGTAAACATTGAATGATTTAACTGGAGAAACCGCTGCAACAGACAGTTCACCACTAAGTTCCTCCCAATAATCTACATCGAAGTAAACGCAGTAAGAAGTCTTTTTATGGAAAAGTTTAGATATAAAATGTTCTTATATGCATATTGGCGTGCCATATATATATATAATATATAAATTGCTTAGAGAAGCGTCTCAGAAGGTAGGCTAACGTGATGTATGACTCATTAAAGCTTATTAGAATAAAGGATAATTAGCCAAGACACATTGGCCTATGGCCGTGTTAAATATTTAGAGAGGAGGAGAGTGAATGGGAAAAACGCACGCGCCCGCCACTATCCTATTTACATATATTTTGATTCACATATTGCATATTAGCAGCTAAGATTTGTTGTGGAAGTTTATTTCTCTCCAATGGCTATTTGAAATGTCATGTTTTGAATTGCGTAGTGTGTCGTTGGCTTCCTCTTTGATTTAATTCTCTCACATCGAGAATGTCTCTTTACTTCAATGTTAGTCCATGACCTGCCCAATCGGGGATTGTAGCAATGAAGTGATAAGGACATTAATGCTTTTGATAACTCCCATTAAATACCACGATATAGTCATTAATGCTTCTTGCATCTTAATTTGTGAGTAGCTCAACTCTGCTCAATAATTCAATGGAAACATAAAACGGTTAGTGCTTAGGAAGTCAGGTGTTGAAATGTATTTATTTATATTTATTTATGAGTATTTAAACGCATGTGTAGAAGGTAGTTGATGGATCTTCACACTCCTGAGAAGAGTTGATCTACTGTAAGATTGAGATGCAATAATCAATAATGACTATATCGTGGAATTTAATGGGAGCTAAGATATCAATAGTATTAATCTTTAGAAAGATGTATTGAAGTGTAATGAACGTAGATTAAAAGACATAATCATCTTTCCAATACAACCTATGGTGAATGCTACTTCAAACTTTAGGTCCATCTATACATCTAGATAATAGTTATCATAGAGTTGGGATTACTTAATAACTGATACTAATACTAGAGAGAGAATATAATCTAAATACTCATATTATAAAAACAATCTTTTTGTGTATTAATTTAGATCAGTTAATTTATTTTTATATAATATAAATGTATTCGAGATTGTATCATACACGAAAAGATTATATATATATTGATTATCGGGGGGCTTAGGAATCAATAATTCCTAAATTGATTAATATAAAATATACTCTTAGTGCTATAAAACTAAACATTTATCATTGAAATACAGTTTTAGCAATTGCTAAATTAATCAAATATCTAATTCCGACCAAACCACTGATAATATCAATTTTTCCAGTCATCAAACACACAGTGCTAATGATATCCCAATTATATACAGGTCCCAACCACAATATATTCCATGGCGAGATATAATGGGAAGGAGGAAAGATCAATTGAAGTGACTATCATCCCAGAGTGGCCAGATGAAGAAATAAAGGAAAAGAGAAATGTCCACTCAGGCGGAAAGCTGGCCGTTGAACGCGTCGGTCCACATTGTCTCAAGACAAACTCCTTCTGACCTCTGCATCCATCTGTGAAAATTGAATTTTAAAGTCGGCGGTCAAATATATTTATTTCCTCTATCTATCACTGAACACCTACTTCCCTTCATTCCTCGGTGATTCTATGATTAGAATTGAAACCAGATTTAGCGCCTGAGTTTTTCTTTTTCCGAATTACTCGCGGCGGGTATATCCTCATTTCTGGGACCACGGTGGAAACTTTTCACCGATTTTATTATTCCGCGTTTGGCCCACTCACCGTCGGCGAAATTATTTCCTGTTTTTTAAACATCTCAACCCAACCTGTCTGACAAACCTTATCTATCAGAACACAAACTATCCTAACCTAGCGGATTGATACACTACGTTGTAACCTTAGTCAGAAAAATAAGAATCTCACCCAACTATCTACTGTCATTGGTGCAATGTAAAATATTGGGAGTTCCTGACTCATCAAGGTGAACCCTCCCAGCGGTTTTGCCAGTTTAATCTACCATAATACCGTTCTACTCTATTATTGAGGTGTTGTGATTATATAGCTGGAATACTCTTTATAGTTATTTGGTGCAGGTATTTGAAATGACTATGGGTATAATGATTATAAGCTTTGGGAAAGTAAATAGATGCAAATGAATTTGTCAAAATAAAAGGCGCGCTAAATACTTCCGATTCTAATATACAGATGGCGGCTAATGTCTCTCACTTATTTACATATCCCCACTGATAGGTCTGCTACACAGCACTCAGATATTAAAACGCCATCTTTATTTTTACATTGAAACTATTTCATTCTCTCTTTTATGAATGTTCTTTTGTATTTCAAAACTCTCTCTACTTTAATATTCATTGTAATGCCAAATGAAACTATTGTTTATGAACGCTTGGATCATTAGTATTCAACTTCCACTAAACTGGCAAAACAGCTGAGAGGGTTTACTACTGATGAGCCAAGCCCATCCAATTAACCAAAAAACACCGATTACAGTAATTTCTATAAAAATAAATTCTGAATATAAAAATTATCTCTAAAATATTTTTAATTTATTTGAAAATAAAACATAACACATACTATATTAAATATTTCTTATATCCACATTGTAAAAAGTGAACAACTTTTCATATCAAGTTTTAGTTGGTTTTTATCTTTTTAAATCTCTATCATATTTATTAGCAGATTTAATTAGCTTAGAAAACTAATAAAGAAGTCTTTAATAAACAGTTTTTATATATTGCACACACACACTATGTATGTCAGAATAAGAATACAAAAACACGGTACCTTTATATGAATAATCTGAATAGATAAGGGTGGGACATATTATATTGATATTCTGTGTGAAAGATATGGTAGTTATGTTTTAAAAAATGTGAACCTCCTTTCTTTAACAAAAATATTTTAAAATTAGTTTTTTTTCAACATTATCTTACTCTCTTTTCTATATATATGGCGTAATTTTAGGTAAATATTAAAATGATAGTCATACACCCTTGTTTTAATTAACTTCGTTAATATCGATGGAAAATTTGACGGCAGGAAATTGATCCATAGAAACATAGGGCGCCTCTCCATCTATATTCTGGTCATAGATTGGCCCAGCCACCTTTCCAGAAAAAAACACTTCTTTGGTAGATTGTGAAGATTCCATCAGATCCTGTGTGGATCCCATGGAATAAAGTCCGCCCTAGACTGACGAGGGCCATTAGCCCGAATCCATGGTCTTTAGGTGGACGCTTCTCAGTTTGCCAAAGCTGGTGTTGTGGCTTTGTCACCAACCCGAGGCCGCTAGTTTGCGGCGATGTTCAATGGATGGCGTCAGGTTTTGACGTTTATTTTGGCGGGAGAAGCGCCCTACGCTTTGTTAATATAGATTTATTTTAAAATGGTTCTCTCTACACATAATGGAACAGTAAAATGAAAATGTCCATCAAAAGCCAAAGATTCGAGTCAAGAGAAGACATAATAGATAAACCGTCGAATTATACATATTATATTAGCCAGCATGAGGGACATAAAGGTGTTCACCTGTTGAAAGAGAGCTATGTCCGAAAGCATGCGATATATGATAAATAGATCAAAAGAAACTCTTTCCCTTTCAGTCTTGTCGATATTTGCGCGGATATAACTTAGTCTACTTGACGCTAAGCAAACTAGTCGAATATGCAAATATATATACAAATATACATTTATGCAAATATATATTTATGCAATTATATATGCAAATATACATTTTTCTGATTATAAAAGCCTTCAAGAAGTAAATCACGAAAAAGAAGTGAGGAGAAATCAATATCAATAAAATTGAATAGTTTATAAAAGAGTCCATTTCAATAAATATGTGGAGAGAACATGAAGAAAATTAAATATTACAACGTCAATAAAAACCTAATAAATATTTAGCCTTATCAAAATCTCCATTTCTGGGCTCCCTCCTTTCAAATGTCTGTTATTGATCTGTGTATCTTGCAACAGATCAAATATTCAATAGGTCAAAAACTCGCATAAATTACATATCTATCTATTGAAACATGATTGATTATTTAACTAGGCGGATTCTATATTTGAATGGGACACGAGGTGAATTTATTCTAAGTAAAAATATAAAGCAGTTTATTATATGCTATATTGCAATATTCTTTCACCTGGGTATATAAAAATGAAACAATATAGCGCCATTTTAAGAAATAAATCTGTTGAAGAACCGTGTCCGAAAGCTTGATATTTAAAGCATTAATATAAATACAATTTTTAGTGGATGTATGAATGATTTGAATATGAGATAAGATTATATTATATTCTATATGGCAATATTCTTTCACCTGGATATGAAAAATGAAACAATAGAGCGCCATTTTGAGAAATAAATATGATGAAGAACCGTGTGTCCGAAAGCTTTCTATTTAAAGGATTGATATAAATACAAATTTTAGTGGATGTATGGATGATTTGAATATGAGATAATTCTGGCTTATACAATTTGATATTCCAATATATATTTCAATTATAAAATAGCAGACATGCTGTAGCCGACTGTAAGTTTCAATAATAACCGATCATAAAACTATAAAATGCCATATATATTCAAGAAAAAAAACTATTGAGCGCTAAATTTTCCTTTAAAAAAACAAGCTTTCTACTGTTCTTACTATGCTGGAAAATATGGGAGGGCCAGGCTCAGTTTTATCCATCAGACTGCGTTTTTAGAGCTCTAATACGGTATTGGACTATTCTGTTTATTTTGGCGACCTGTGTTAGAACTCTAAGAGGCATTCTGGTAGATTAAACTGGCGAAACCGCTGGGAGGGTTCACCACTGATGAGCAAAGCCCACAAAATATTTTCTAACGCAATAAAAGACAGTAGAAAAATTGTTTTATTTTTAAATAAAAATTCGTGCTTTAAGCTTTTTTCTTATATATCATATTCAATCCTTGAGAAGTTTTGATAAAAATTATATTAAAGTATATTTTATTGAGACATTCCGGATCATGGCATATTGCGGCATAAATATTTTATTTTTTTTTATCATAGTATATCTCTCAATTTCTAAATTCTACAAAAACATAAAATGCCTCAAAATCGAACTATTTGGAAATGAATAATAAATTAAAAGAAATATAGTATAGAAGTGAAATTGTAATGGAGTCAGGAGATGTCTTCAAAAATTATAAGCCTCTTATGTATTACGACAAAACAAGCTTTGCCAGCAAAGATGATATTCTACCGGCGGTTTATCAATGCGAGTACGTAACTTGTATTTCGCCACTTAACTTTGATACACCAGTTGTAGAACGGCGCTGCTCGAAAGCTCGCTTTTCGCAATGAAAAAAATAATTTTTAAAATAGTTCCTTTATTAATTTCTAAATAACAATTTTACTTTCTGAAGATCGAGGTTGCCTGGCCGGCATTCATATTTCTATGAAAAATAGACACATCGGCCAGTTGGAGTTTTTTTTTATTTTCTCAACGTCGACAAACTTATTTTGTCTATAGAATTATATAGAACAATTTTTAACGCCTTACCAAATACTATATTTTATTTACTTCTCCTAACGAAGACAAAAGATTTTTGTTGAAACGTTGAGAAAAATAAAATAACTCTAACTGGCCGATGTGTCTATTTTTCATAGAAATAATTCTACTTTAATACAATCGAACCATTTCACTCCGCTAACACTCACCATTACAGAATAAGGAGATCAATCGTTAGATAACTATAAAATATTTTTCCCAATAAGCCGAAATACTTATCAATGTTATTCGTAAATACAACCTTTAATTTGATTTTATAAATTACAAATAGAAGGAAAAAATAAATTTAATTATTACCACAAAAAATAATAAATTGCGGGAATCGAGAATCCGAGATCTTATATTTAAAGAGCACTTGTTGCTGAATACAACCACTCTAAGCTTTAAAAAAAAATTGCAAGCTGATTGGGTAATGCGCTCAACGCTAATTAGCCAATTAAGGTCACGTGATATCAGCGAACCAATCATTTTATTGCCAGGTGATCTCCTTTAAACTTTTCTTTTCTCTTTCACGTGTTAATATGTAAATAGAGGTATGTATATCTATATCTACATATAAATGGTCGTAGGGAACTTTATCATAAAATATAAATAGCTTTATTATTGGAGGTTGCAGTTGTGTGTGGAGAATAAGGTAGTCCCTAGTTGTGTATTACGCCGCAATAACGTGGGTAAAAGGATTTCTAACAACACCGACCTACTTTATGTAATCATACGCTTACCAAACCCGACCAACAATAAAAAATGTCCAACTGACCATAGCAATAAAACAAAGCGGCGAGGAATTAATCCAATTTCTTCCTCGACCCTTAATCCCGGCTAAGTCGTGAGATCGATTCCCTCTATATTTTCTTTCTCTAAAAACTCCAAGATAAAAAAATAGAGAAAAACTTTCTTTCACAGCAAAGCGCGCGGGATTTTTCAAAGCGGCCGGTCCTCCCATTCTTCAATCAATTTGAAAACGTTTAGGGTCCAAATCCGAGTTTGATAGGGAAAAATGCACCTTTCTCCCTCGACTTTTTTTATTTATTTGCAGGAAATAAAGAAAACGTCCTAAGTAGAAACACCTCCAGGAAAAGATGATTGGCAACTTTGCTTCAGGCCACTTTAGAAATTATTCATTTATCAATTTTTTTTTTATATATACAACCTGCACATTTCTCAAAACATCTTCTACGAGCATTGTAGCATTGTAAAGTTTACTTAGTTTTTAAAAGCTCTTTGCGCCGCTTCCCTAATATAAATCACTTCAAATATGTTCACAATAGATGTGAAAAACTAATAAATATATAAATTTATGATATGTAAGTGGAGTTGTTTTCTGGAGCGGCTATATATATATATATATAAATCGGTAGATATAGCCTTGTGATTATGTACCTTCTTGGTGAACATTTCAAGCTATGTTTTCTACTCAAAGTCGATTATTTTTATAATCTAATAATCGAAAGATATATGCCAAAAATACATATATGAAAACATTCTGAATATTTAAGAATAAAAGAATGCTTTGTTTCTTTTTAATATTATAAATACAAACATTAAGACACGAATGTTTCTTTTACCCATAAAACAAACTTCTACTGTCTTTACTGCGATGAAAAATTATTGGGTGGGCTTGGCTCATCAGTGGTGAACCCTCCCAGCGGTTTTGCCAATTTAATCCACCAGACCGCTTCTCAGAGCTCTAATATCGGACGAATCTGCTTATATACTACACTGAAGGGTAATTTTGTATCTGCTCTAAAATAATAGTTCTATGTTTCTAACTCGTGTAGGTCGGCTTTGATCGAACGCCATTCATTCTCCTCATTTCCCACCGTCCTCTAATTCCAGACCATTTTCTCGACCAGATTCTCGAACCTATTCTTCGTCTCTCTACCTCTCCCTTCAATCTTCAAGAGTACAAATCCCTCAATATGGTAACTTTTGTTCATCGGGTCTCGTGCCTTTGATAGTGTGCACCATCTCTTGGAACTTAAGTAAAATAGTTGACGAACACTGCCAATGTTTTATCTGAAATTGAGGGCTCTATATATACTCATGGACAAACCTTAAGAAATTTGTGCCCTATAGCATGTATATCGGTTTTCAGACAATAAATCTGAAAGATAATACAGTGATCTTTATTGAAGACACACGAGATAACCAAGTGTGAACAAAATTCATAGTCTCCTTTAAAAATATAACACGGAGACATCAAAATATTCATCAAGTTTTGTCTATGAGTGTAGTTTAAACTTATGAAAATATAAATTTGGCTTTCACATTCATCTTTAGGCTCTCAAATTCTCGGTGTGCCTTCAAATCCTATTAATGTTCGGGCATTTCAACTTCGTCCAATTTTCCATAGACATTTCTACAAATGATCCACACTATGAGATATCATCTTGTATACTGTGATGGATATCATGGAATGCCACTTCTCTGAGTATTTGTCCTCACACGTCTCCTAATTCCACAACATTAAAATCAAATCTTCCTTAGTCTACCTCTCCCTTCATACTTCAAGGTGTATCCCTACTCTCCAGTACTGTAAATAACCGATTCCCCGATGATACTGTATATTCTTATATCAGTTTATATGACTATACGCTGAGATATTCCAGGACACTGTATTTTCAATTTGAAACTGTCAAAAGCGCAAGATGTCTTTATTAAGTTGGTAATATTTTGCATAATCAACAATATTCAGATGTATGTATGAGGAACGATGGTATTCATTCATTATATTGGGTAAAATTTTTAATAGTAATTATAGAAATTAGCGATAAAAATTATAAAATTTTCATGTTCGAAAAAACGACGTATCTTCTATACATAAAATTCATAAAAACAATGTATTCTTAATCTTCTAAAAGCATAACGCACAAATTTGTTTATTAAATATAAGCCACAACATCAGTTTCTGCAAATTCAGACAACAGCCAACCTGAATACACCATGGGTTCAGACTATGGCCTCATCAGTTTATGGGCGGCTACGATTCCATAACATCCTAATGTTTTAGTGGATGAAATAGTGGACCGATCTTGGGCCAAATTACATTGTAAACGGTCGAGAGATTGGCAATCATGTGCGAAAAAAGAAACCTCACTTTTTATAAACGTATCGATAGATTTAATAAAATAGAGGGTTCTATTTTCCTCATATGTGCACATACTTCACATATGTAATATGCAAAGTTGTTTCGGAAAGGTAAACAAAACATGAGAACTAGTCGAAGGCGAGAAAGATAAAGCCAATATGCAAAGATTATGTAAATTGGCTTGGAATTAATCAGCTCCATTCGGAACATAATATTCCTAAGGCGCCGTGGGGCCAAATTTTAAATTGAACCGCGCTAATTAGGCCGCTAAGCCTAATCCCGAGGAAGGATGATGATAAGGATGCCGGGGTGCCAGCCGCAAAAATTGCCCATCCATCTTATTAAGGAAACCCTCCTTCATCCTTCCAACTTGGGAGATTTCCGGTGGACATTTTGACCGGAAGTAACGCACATCTAGATGTTGTCACATCCTTTTAGCCAACTTAAAATGCCAGAAATATATTTCTTTCTTTAAAATGGGAGAGAAGGGGAGAAAAAAACGCTCTTCGGTTTACATACAAAGTAAATTGCTTTTCGATTTGTGCGAAAGTGACGGACTTTTCTTTTCTTTTTTTTTTTTTAAGAAAAAAAAATATTTTGGATTTTTGTGTTGGAAACCATTAGATATTATTATAGAATTTGACATGCCTTTTGGTAAAAATAAATTATTGTATTTTTATTCTTTATATTGCGTTGTAGGTTTTATATATTTTTACGAATAACCTAATATGAAATAAGAGTTATATATATCAGGGGGTTATATGTACTTAATATATTTATATACACATATATAACATATATGCATATATTATTTAAATAAAAAATATTGCAATAGAAATAAATGTATGCACATCGTTATACTTTTGTGTCGGGATTTTAGAATGGAAAAAAAGTGACATACATGACATCTTAAAAAAATAATATAACACTGGATTCACTCTAAATTCTCTTATTTGAAGATAACTATAAACGTGTAGTAACAGAGGCTATAAAATATTTAGAATATTTATTTAAAATGTTTACATATGTAAATCAAGGATTGGGTTTCTAATTATACAAGGGGGTAAAAAAGGTTTTGAATTACCTTTAAACTATTTTGAGATGAAAACAATAACAAATGAGTAAGTGATAGCATTAAAAATCTAATGTGAACAACAAAGAGCGTCATTATTTTCAATAAATTAACTGTCAAAATTCAATATATTAAAATTAAGATGAAATGGGATTTAAAACTGCCCCACTACCTGGAAGGTGAGTTGAATTTAACTTCAATATGGAGATATGTAAAATTAAATGTTTGAAAAATATTCAAAGAACACAATCTACTTGAATAATCTGTTTAATGTAGGTTTATATGTCCGTTTTATTCGTGCTATGATTGGCTGCTTTCTATCACGTGACCTCTGTGCAGTGTTTATTTAATTTTTATACATTTTCAGAATATGTCTCACTCATCAATCAACGTCGTTTAATCTCTATCTCCTTATTTAAAGATATTTATTTTAGTTTTCAAATTCATAGGTTTATGTTTAATGTTTAAAATTGGTACCTATATTAATTTTTAATTCTATTTTTATTTTTAATAGAACATCAAAAAAGTACTTCTGCATAAATAAATATGATAACCACATTATCAGTGGTTTGGTCAGATTAATCTCCAAACTCTTCAACTCTTGGATTCGATAAGTTTCTGATATAACGTACATTTTCTGTGCTTTTTATAATTAATCGAAGTTCATTTTCTGTGCTTTTTATAATTAATCGAAGTTTCTATGAGATAATGCTTCAGGAGTGAAGAATTATATAAACATATTCACGTCTAGAGAGACAATCCTTCGTATCCCACACGTTCTTATAAGTAAACCAAATATTGAAGTAAATGTATTTATTAACTCCATATACTCCTACAGGTATACAGGGCGAATCCAACATATACATTGACCAATTTCAGGAATAAATTATATAAATAAACCAAATGTTTTTCTAAACCTTGCTACGTCGTTTTTTGGTATGAGATTTGATAGAGTCTTTCAAAAAAGGTGAGAAAATTTATTATAATAAATAGCTATGAGTTTGACCTATCTAAATGAAACTGCCTCCACAATATAGAGTTAGGTCCGGATTTTCACCGTTCAAAATCCGGGGAATATGCAATTAATTCTCAATTATACTGTTTTATATGCAGAACCTCTTTCTGACGTTTTTCGTCTGTATATTTTGTATTCACTCTGTATATACATATATTAGCTTATATTTGCATACACCATGCATATATATATACATATATGATATTTTGAAGATAGGAAAATCCATATTAATATCTATAAATATAATATAAGAATATATTGGATTTTTTTTTAAAATATATTTGATCAATATTTAGAGGGGAGACTCGCCTCTCTTTATCGAGGATTTTGTAATTTAAAGTAAATTCACACAAAT
>CP092884.1:58767407-58876319 GCA_030710605.1 Cordylochernes scorpioides
ATTTCTTAATGTGATTAGATATGCAAATCTTATTATTACAAGATTGACTAATCTCAACATTTTTCATAATTTTTTTAAGGAAATGTATTTGATGATGTTATAAACAAAAATAGCATCTCATCATAATTTACAAATTAAATCTTGGACAAAACTTAAGGAAGTGGAAAGTCTTTGATGTCGCCGGTCGTCTGCTTATTTTTGAAGGAGACAGAGACAGTTTTGTTCAAACTTGGTTATCTCGTGTGTCTTCAATAACGTTTTACCGTACATCTCATTGGTGGATAATCGGATTAATAAACTATCATAAATATACAGCGTGTATTGCCACGCGATAAGGCCAACATTCACACAAATTTTGTTAGTTTTCAAGGATTTTGTAACCTTACAGGAATTTTGTAACCTTACACATCACGCCATACACTTACAACACACGCAACACACCATATAACACATTATTTAAACACACAGCATACAACATACCTCATCACATATACACAACAAGCGCTACACATATACACACCTCACACTAACAATATAGTTATCATTGCAATATTCTTTAGGAATTCAAAAATTATAATCCAATGTAGAATTTTATCAGTGTGTAGAAAATAGGAATCTTTCACAGATACGTGTCTTGTAGAGAGTTTGATAGTTCTGCTGAGAGTTCCAGTCTTTATCCTCTTCTATCTATTAGGCGGTATAATATACTGAATCCTGTACGAGGACATCTACACTGACGGAAAGACAAAACTTAAAGGAAGTTGTACTTTTAGTCTGAAAAATTCCAGAATTTTAACTCTGAAAAATATTACAATGACCTTTATTGAAGACACACGAGATAACCGAGGGTGAACAGCCTCTGTCTCTTAAAAAAAAAAAAAAAAAAACAGATGACCGGCCACATCAAAGACTTTCCAATTCCTTGTTTTGTCCATGAGTGTAAATGATAATATTTCTCGAAGAATATTCTAAACATCCTGAGATATTTTAAGCAGTCATTTGATCATATTGAAAGAGTTGTTTTTACCTCTCTATCATTTATTACATTCACTTCCCGCCAATCTCGGCGACGTCCAATAAAGTTGCATACTTAATTGTGCTGAGCGATCAACCCTAGTGTGTGTAAATACGGAGGCTGGGCGGGAGGTATTCCACGCCATGTTCCAGCGCCGTAAATCACGGGCGCCGTTATTAACCATTAATCCTTTACTCCGTGTATTACCGCTTGTTATTGTTTTGGTTGGTTAATTTCTTTTTGTGGCCCCTTCTTTTTTATCAGGTTAGCACACACAAGCTTTCGGTATTGGGATCTTGTTCAGGATTCCCTATAATATCTAATGCTACATTATGTTGCACTAATGTAGAAGAAATTCAGGTTTGTAATTGTGTAGAGAGATGTATGAGAGATCCCACAATGTATTGGTTAGTATTCTCTTTGTGGCTTTTTTTATTTGGTGGGAACACCACACAAGAGCGCCACTCGACACTGGGATCTTGTTCAGGATGTATCATACTCCTATAATATAGTCTCTGTTATTGATTACTTACGGTACAATTGGTAGAAATATTCGAATTATAACGATTTATTACCTATATATGAGTTTTTATATTTGAAAACGATAGCTTTCAAGCGGGAATTGCCTCTTCTACAGGCTTTAGTGGTGTTCCTTGATTATATCCACTAGTGTTCTTTTGGTTCTCACTATGTATTTTTGTTGCAGTATAAGCCGTTTATTTAATAAATTATGTAATTTCCATGTCATTGGAATATTTATTTATTATCGTTGGATTCCTTATTTGGATAGTGTTTGGTGGGTCCATGAGTTATAAACGTTATATCCTTTATGATGGAATAGCTTCTTTATTCACAGGTCTATTGTTCGGATATATGGGATATATATGTATCTCTTCTGGGTACTGTTCCTACTGAGGCTTGTGTTTGTTGACTCTTTGTTTTATCTACCTTTCTACAAGTGGGGTTGAGAATACGTTTGTTTTGAGTTCATACTTTATTGTATTTATTTCTTTATTATAGTCTTTTTTATAATGCATGTGGATAATGCTCGGTCCACCATTGCAGCTACAACGGCTTTCTTGTGTTGAAGTGGTGCGTGGCTGTTTAAACTTGTTTTCAGTCCTTTATCTGTCGTTTTTCTGTGGATGGTTGTTTGTAATGTGCCATCTACATTTATGGATATTTGTATGGTTCCTCTTGTCTTTCTTGTGTGAATTGAATGTCCTTACTTATGCTGTTAATATAATTGAGTTGATAGGGCCTCTCTCCCAGGCACCAGTAACATCGCGAACATTGGCATATAGTAGGAGAAGACCATAAGATGGCCTGGAAGGGAGCCAAGGTCGAGGGGTTAAGAACAAGGTAGAAATACTCTGATCAAAAGGTTTCGACACTTGCTCATAAAATCCTGGAAACTCAATATATTTTCTCCCGGTTTGTGGCAAACGCAAGCGTCGCCCTTGGCTTGGAGACCTGCCAATTTTCAAAAATCACGCGCCACAACAGCGCGAGCAGCGGCTGTTCGAAGTGAAGCCATTTTGCCCGTGCTTCGATTTCGTTAGTCACCGAAATGGAGGATCAACGAATTTGCATCAAGTTCTGTGTGAAAAACGTTTTTAAGGGTGCCGAAAATTTTTTGGATGTTGCAAACAGCCAACGGGGATGCCGTCATGAGCCGAAGACGAGTTTTCGAGTGGTACAAGCGCTTCAAGGAGGGTCGGGAAGAGACCGCCGACAACGAGCGTTCCGGGAGACCGTCCACATCAACCACGCCTGAAAAAGTGGACAAGGTGTTGGAACTGGTGCGTGAAGACAGACGAATAACTGTCAGGGAGGTCGCCGAAGAAGCAGGGATATCATTCGGGTCGACTCAATCGATAATGAAGGACATTTTGGGAGTGAGAAGACTCAGCGCCGTTCTCGTTCCTAAAGTTTTGACTTTTGATCAAAAGAACGCCCAGAAAGAAACGGCCAGTCTCAATCTCGAAGCGACAACCGACGACCCCGAATTGCTGAATAGGGTCATTACTGGAGACGAAACATGGATTTACGGCTTTGATTCGGAAACTACCCAACAGGCATCGGAGTGGCGCTTCAAAAATGAGCCGAGACAAAGAAAGCGAGGAAGGCTTCCAGCAAAGTCAAGGCTCTACAATAACTGCTGACTCCTACCCGGGAGTTTTGAGGCGATTGAGGGAAGCGATCAGGCAGAAACGGTGGAGGAGCAAGTCGTGGATCCTCCATCACGATAACGCGCCGGCGCACACAGCCCTCAAAATCTCGAAGTTCCTGCAGAACCACTCAACCTCTGTGTTCCCCCAACCCCCCTACAGTCCCGATTTGGTCCCCTGCGACTTCTTCCTATTTGGAAAGCTAAAAAAAAAAGTTAAAGGGTCGGAAATTTCAGAGCATAGAAGAGATCAAAGTGGAATCGAAGAAGGCCATGAAGGCGATCCCGAAAACAGACTACTAGAGGTGTTTTGCCGACTGGAAAAAAAGGTGGCTGAAGTGCATCGCGGCCAACGGGGACTACTTTGAAGGGGACAATTTGAATTTGGTAGAATAATAAAGTTTTTTTACTTATGAGAAAAGTGTCGAAACTTTTTGATCAGAGTAGTACTCTTATTTTTCAAAAAATATATCTTAATTTTCAACCTCTTATTTATTTCTCGATATATGTACTAATGCATAACACTAAATGTATTTAAGAAAACCGTGTATAAATTTATATAAGTAGAAAATAGAATTCAAAAATAATCATTCCCCTGAGTAACAGCGAATCACTGAAACGTCCAGAACTAAATACATAATTAGTTGATGTGGATTTTTCCAAACAAACTTCTAACCAACAAATGTTCTTCAATACTAACACAGATTGATGTTTAAATTTAATTCCGTAGAAAAGCGCAATATCTTGGGTGATAAATACAAACATCCTCGATAAAGAAAGGCGAGTTCCCCTCGAAATATTGGGAATAATAAAAATATATATTGAATACAACAACAACAACAAAACAGCTTTATTAGGGCATCTTGCCCTGTACAGATTCGCCTTTGAATTACTGACAATATTCAACACAAGAGAAAAAGGAGAGATGGAGTATTTACAATTAAAGTATGGCAAATATTTTTATTGTGCCCCTGTTCTTCTCTCTTCCACGAGTGCAATTTTATTTACAACCGATTTTTGGTAGTTGAACAGTTCTATTGCCCAACTTTTCTTATCTGAAACAGTTTTTATTGTCTTTAATGAGTTCAAATGTGGTATAGGAAGACTTTTCAGGATCTTTTTTCTCTCACCTTCCAGATCTCCGCACTCGGCAGTAAAATGGTATATCTCATCGGTTATCTGACCTCCGCATAACTTACAGTACAAATCTTCTTTCTTAATTACGTAGATATGATTTTCTTTGATCAATATTGATATTATCCTGATCTGTGCAATAAAACTCACTAAAGCTGAGGACAGATTGCATGAAAAATAATGTTCTGGAATGAATGAATCATAAAGTAACCTATAGTTTGAGTATGTTTTCGTAAGAGATAATTTTGCCAGATCTTGCTGCAATAGCTGTTCAATTTTTATTTTTAGTATATTCGGTAGTTCGATCTGTATGTCATCATAATTTAACCTAAGGTTTAGCCGTGTGAGTCCACAATGATTGATGATATCCATGATATTTTTACAGAATCCTATAGGTTTTTTTGTCATTAAAGAAATTTCCTTCAATCTATTCCAGCATAGCTTAGGTAGTCTATTTTCTTCCATTTCCTGTAATCTAATGAAATATTTCATAATTAGTTTGATCGTTGTAAAAGTCAGAGATAATCTGCCTGTTTCCAACCTTACAATATACCCCGGTATATATCTTGGCAGATTCAGAAAGTTTTTGATAAACGTATTCTGTATTTGGTCTATAATATCGGTACTGTCCCAAGCCCACACAGGGGCCGCATAGAGTAGTATTGATTTAATAACTGAGTCAAATAAATTCAGTGCAACTTTTAATGAATTAATTTTTCCCTTTTTATCAGTCTAATAGTTGCATTTATTGCCGTATTTGCTTTGGCTTTATAAAAGAGGGCTACCTTTTTGCTATTATTAGTGGAAGTGAATGGATATCCCATATATGTAATATTGGACGCAACAGTCAGTGGGATGTCCCCCCAGTACCAGTTTTCGTGTCTTGCCGGTCTTCCTCCATTTCTAAATACCATCACCTTGGACTTATTTTCATTTAAAACTAATTTGTTATTGTCCAGATAAGACTTTAGTAAATTGATTTTAGTTTGTAGGTTAATTTTAGATTCTCCAATTATGGCTATGTCATCCGCATACATAAGTAGGTGTAAAACGCCAAAATCAGGGAGATGAAATCCTGTAAGTGCTGAGTTATTATAAAGTTCTATTAGGTCAGCCATATATAATATAAATAAAAGTGGGGAAAGTGATTCTCCCTGCAACACTCCAGAATTAATTTTCACATTACTTGAATATTGCCCTTTCCATCGGATAGTAATCTTAGCTTCTTGGTAAAAGTTTTTTATCAGCATTACAAATTTATTGCTAATGCCCATTTTATGCAATTTTTGCCAAAGTAAATCATGTGGTACTGTGTCGAAAGCTTTAGTCAAATCGACGAAGAAGACATATAGCTTGCCTCGTTTTCTTCTCAAAGATAATTGGATGAGTGAATTCAGTAGTAGTATGTGGTCAGTGCATGATCTGTTCTTACGGAAACCTGCTTGATTTTCTAAAATAATCTCTCTTTTTTCTATCCAGTTGTTTAATCTGTTTCTTAGTATTGTAGTGAATAATTTAGATATATTACTGCAGAGGGCAATCCCTCTATAATTTGTCGGGTTGTTCTTATCACCGCTTTTATATATGGGGTGTACTATTGAGTTCGTCCAGAGTTGCGGGTATTTTTCTGTGGACATTATTTTGTTGAATAGGTTTTTCAATTTAGTTAAAGTCGGTGTCGGTAAATTCTTTAGCAACTCATTTGGTATACCATCGAGTCCCACTGCTTTGCCATTCGCTAGTTTTTTTACTACATCATAAATCTCTTCAAGGGTTATTTCCGCGTCTAAATCTGGATCTTTCCAACCAATCATCTGGTTTAACGTAAAAGTAGCTTCATTATTTTCTTTGTTCAGTAAATTTTTATAAAATAAAAACCATTCTTTTATATCAATCTCTCCTTGTATTATTGGTTTTTTTCTAAAGGCTGCAATGGCATTCCAGAAGGATTTGGGATCTTTGGCGTTTTTTATCATTTCATTCTTGTCCTTATTAAATTAATCTCTTTTTCTTTGCAGGAGCTTAAGATATTCCCTCCTAGCTTCAATATATTTTTGGCGGTCGTGTGTGTTATTTGAGTTCCTACATCTTTGTAAACTTACTTTGGTCGTTTTTTTTCATAATGTAACAATCTTTGTCATACCAAGGTTTTGAAAGTTGATGTCGTCGTTTTGCGAATTTAATTATATTTGCCGCGATTCCATTGCCGTGTAGATCTGTTTAGTAAAATTTACTGTTTTTGTGTTAATATCGGTTTCATTTCCATCTTCTATATCACTTAAGTTATGTTTTAGCATCTCCACATTTTCTTTCGTCCAAATGAATTTTCGTGTCAGTATTTCATTGTTGTACGAGGATTTAATAGCTTCATACCCAGTATTAATTTGTAAAACAGTTGGTAAGTGGTCTGAATATGAAAGTTCTTCGATCCACATATCCGATATGATCTGTGTTAAACCGTGTGTGTACATAAAATAATCCAAAACCGATGAACCTCTTTCTGAAATAAAAGTGAATGAGCCGTTCGTATCCCCTTTAGTTCTGCCATTTGCTATTGTTATAGAATTTGATTCTGTGAAGGAAATTAGTTTGTCAGATAGTTTCGAAGATATTGGGTCTTTAGATTTTCTATATTTGTTAAGGGATGAATTTAGTTTCAGTGGGTTATGGAAGCCTCCATCATTGCCTATTCTTATATTGATATCACCGGCTATTAGCACTTCGTTACCTTCATTCATGTGATATTCAATATGCCTAAGTAAGTTTGTTAGATTTTGTTCTTGTAATGCATTTGGCGGTAAATATACAAACAGCAAACAAATACTCTCGGTGGTTTTGCCAAGAAATTTGTGCGTCAAAACAGATATCCAATAAGGGTTTTTTTCGATTTTCTAACCGTATGTTGAAAGTTTTTTTTTTATTCCGATCAGAATTCCCCCCGAGCCCCTTCCCTTTAGTTCTGTTTTCATTGCTGGGCTTTGAATTATGTGGTATTCATCTGTTAATAATTCGAGATCATTCGTAATCCATGTTTCACTTAGTGCAAAAAGTTCGTATTTTTTTAGGTATTCAACGAGTGGAAATATTGAAGTTATTCTAATAAAACCATTTATATTTCATTGTAAAATTTTTATTTTAGTATCTATATGTTTGGCCAGGGTTACTTGTTTGTCTTTTTTTGCCGATTCACAATTTTTCGTATGTGGATATCTAATTTTAGCTGTGTTTCTATCCGATATATTTTTCGTAACCTTTGGGTTTGATATTACCAATTCTCTTTTGTTTGTATTTTCATCCAGTTGCTATAACTCCGCACCCTCCTTGGTGGTGATTTTACCATTGAGAACCCGATAAACTGTTCCATTGACAATCAGTTTATCATCCCTAAGTTTAGCCGTGATTCCTTTGTTTAAGAATTCTTTCC
The DNA here is from genome assembly GCA_030710605.1 of Cordylochernes scorpioides. Taxonomy (NCBI): domain Eukaryota; kingdom Metazoa; phylum Arthropoda; class Arachnida; order Pseudoscorpiones; family Chernetidae; genus Cordylochernes; species Cordylochernes scorpioides. The sequence continues at coordinate 58,775,151 of CP092884.1, forward strand.
ATTTAGGAATCAACAGTCGGCGTTGTTCTCTGGTACTGGGAGAGTAGTCCTTGCTTACAAATATCTTTAAATCCCTTAATTTAAATGAATTTTTAAATATCTTTATTCTTTCGCTGTATTCTGGAACCTCTACCAGCATTGGGGCTTTATCCTTTTTGGATAACCTCCTGCACCTGGTAATAACGATCTCATCCGAGATCTGCAACTTGTTCTTTATCAGACTTTTTATTTTGGCTCGTATTCATCAGGATTTTCACTTCCATTACCCTCCATACCGTAAAAAATCAAGTTCTTCTCTCTATTTATATATTGAATACATTATATGTATTATTATATTTACATATATAATTATTGTTCTTTCAAAATTATTGACCACGACTGCATCGCCAGAGCATAATCCTCGGAATGATTAAATAAAATCAGTTATCAGAATAGATTTAATTGAACTTATGGAATATATAAAAACATGGTTTGATAAAAGTGCTGCCTGGCTTAAGGCGAGTAAACAAGGAAAACAAAAGATTATTTACATAATGTACAAATGTTTTGAGCCGGCCATCGGGGAAGAACAACAACGAGTTTTTATAGGGGAAGCGTGACCTCTGGCGGTCGATTTAACAGAGTATTTGTATCTATGAAATATATTTTTAAATAAAATAATATTTTAATATAACATTTTAATTTCATATATATGTTATATTAAAGAATGAGATAGATATTCTGCTGTTTTGAGATTAATTACTTGCAGAGGAATTATTGATCATTTGCTTGATTTTGGTATGCAGTCGTGGAAGAGATTATAATAAAATTAGTTATCAAAAAGAGCTGAAAATCTATCAAATAACATAATTTTAAATAAAATATTTTAATATAACATATATATATATGAGAAATATACAGGGGGTATATATGATGACATGAGATAAAGGGAGAAAACAAACAGCATATATGTAAATAGGTTGATGTGAGCAGGTGAGAAATGGAGCATCCCCCTGTGGAAAACAAACAAAAAGGCTGTCTGGACGCATTAAGAAGTTCAGAGAGAGGCAGGGTTGTCAGTTATGACAGATTGCTGGAAATAATCAATAGCCTTGTGTGGCGGCCCCCCAGGAGACCATTTTAATCTCAGCCAATAAACAGCGCCGGATGCACGGCGGCCGTAAAGGAAGACCACCTTATGATTAAACTATAACCCCCCACTCTACGTTATAAAATTGTGAAACCATTAATATCACGTTATATAATGTTGTTTTTTTTTTATCCTGGTTTATATCTTCCATATTATTGATTTCCAATTTGATAGATATTGCTTCAGCCGCGTAACCTAATTATGTTTTTTTTTTCTCTTACGATTAATAAATGAACCATTTTTTAACTATTTATATTATGGTTGGGTATTTATTCAGGTTTTTTTAAAAATTGTATTTAGGTTTTTATATTTGTTTATATTATATTAAGTACTTTACATATATTTATATTGGACACAGTTTATATAACAAATATTTTTTTCAATTTCTTTTTTTTTTTTAATTTGCGAAAAATGCTATTATTCAACAAGTTTTTCTTTAACAAGTATAAATTTTCGTACTGTCCTTAGTTAAATGAATAAAATACTGAGAGGTGTGTTTGTTGCAGCTCTGTTGGCTTGCTTGGTTCATTGCCACAGTGATCGTTCTGCTTGGTACAGCCCGTTGGTAGGACTAGATGACCATTCTATAATGGCCAATTAGTTGAGTATAATATAGAGAGGTGTGTTCTGTATGGCTCGCATCAGTGGGGATTTCTTCCAGCAGTTTCGCCAGTTCAATCAACCATACCGTTTAATATTGCTTGCCTCTAATATTGTATTGGGCTATTCCTTCTAGTCTATATACTCGTATATCTGGGAATTGTATGGGATTATTTATTAAGGTGTTTAAACAATCTATGTGTCCAACCCCACCAGCGAGGCGCAAGTAACTATAACGGAGCTCTGGCATATTTGTAAGTGCAAATTTGAACTGCTTTTCACATGTATAGACATGTGGTGTACTTACAGTAAAAACAGTCGATAACTTCTACCCACCATGATTATCATGGTCTTTACCACGTGTACTAGGGATAAGCAAAATAAAAAAAGGAATCTATAGATAAAAACAATAGAAATACATACATATTTGTGTTACTCATTTTTTCTAATTTTAATTCACAAAAGTCCAGTTAAGCATAATGTAAACATATGGCATTATCCTTTTAATGTCGCAATATTTCATTTGAGAATATACACTCATGAACGAAATTATAGGAGGTAGAAAGTCTTTGATGTCATCGGTCGTCTATTTATTTATTTGTTTTTTGAAGGAGATACAGAGGCTGTTCACACTTTGTTATCTCGTGTGTCTTCAATAAAGGTCACTGTTATATATTTCAGAGTTATTGTCTGAATCCAGATATGCATTCTAAAGGGTACAACTTCCTTAAGTTTTGTCCATGAGTGTACTTGTATATTCAGGGTCAATATGAATTGAGTATTATCACTACAAAACACATTTTACACCGAATATTTAACCAAAACTATGAAAAAATTCGACTTGTGTTGAATGTTTTATAATCTCAGCAACAGTTTTCCCCTAAATAAATTATTCTGAAAAAGTAAAAATATTTAAATTTTTGATATAATTTCATAAATATTTTTAGAAGAAATAATTTAGTTATTATAAGTAAATATAAACATTTAAAGTATATAAATATATATTTCTTCTTGTAGCGATAGATGGCGATAGTTTATATTGACACAACAGATATCTTTAAACAAGTTTTTTAAATTGATTCACCATCAACAAAAAGATTTTTAAAAAGGCACGATTCAATAAGTGGATTTTAAAGTGCAATTCAATAGTTGAAAATAAATAAATTTCAATGGCGTCTCTTTTCATTTATAAATGCTTAACTTTCGAGTTGTGATCTTCTCATCAGACAAATGAGACAATATTTGCTAAAATAAACATTTGCTTTGAATCTCATTAATATTTACAATGTAGTTTCACTCTCTGCCAATAAATTTCGCTATTTGAGAAACGGAATCGATAATTTCCCAAGTACACACATGTTGAGCAGTTAGCGATTTCTTTGTACTGTAAAAGTGCCATCTGTATTGAGATAATTGGTTTGAACATTTTTAGTAGCAAAGATTATCTTTTTTGACGTTCTATTAGCTAAGTTCTTCCTTATAATTAAGACACTTATCACAACCTATAAAATGTAATATATATATATATTTATTATAAATTCAGACGCAATATCCACACACGGGATGCTTGCGTCAAGAAACAACAATAAAATTAGATACTACATTACATAAATAATTGAATTTTCTGACGGCTTGAGGCGGGATGAGTCTCCCTCTATAATTATCAATAAGCCAACCAACCACAATGACTGTTTATTCTTTTTAAAGTTATTCCTGTTGATTTTAATTATTCATAATCGTCTGCGTGTTTTTGTTCTTTGTGTAGCTTTCCTTTCAAGACATCATTATGAAGTGACTGTACTATAGCTTTCTATTCATAAACACGAGCTATAGAACGACGTTTAACAAGGTTTACCGCAAATGTTTCTTTTCTACAGAACGAAAAATTATAATTTTTATTATTCAAGGAGAAATAAAGAATTTTCCTATCCTTAGGGATGAAGTATGAAACGATAAATTGTGAAGAGTAATGATGAACGGAAAATTTAAAGTGTCCAGAAGTGTTGGGAATCAAACCCATAGTGTTCCGTTTACCGGGCTGATGCCATGTCCACTAGGCTTTGTTTTCTGTAATTTTCCATTAACAATATATGGTTAGAAATATTCACTCATGAACAAAACATATGGAAGGAATTTTGTCTGAAGGATATTCATCTATAAAGATAAAGGTCGCCTCTCCCGTCAAAATAGACGTCAAAGTTAGACACCATCTATTGACTTTCGCCGCAGACTAATGGCTTCGGGTCGGTGACAAAGCCACAACACCAGCTTTGTCAAATTGAGAAGCGTCCACCTAGAGACCATGGTTTCGGGCTAATGGCCCTCGTCAGCCTAGGGCGGACTTTATTCCATGAGATCCACACGGGATCCTATGGAATTCTCACAATATGACAAAGAGGTGTTTAGCTGGTAAAGTGGCTGGGCCAAAATAGGGCAATCTATTCATATAATCTTTTTTCTCTAATGGAATAGCGTTAGAAGCTTTTAGCTTTCTCAATATGTAAATATATTTAAAATAAACACAACAGCTCCCGATCTTGCAGATTTAAATTGAATTTTATTTCCGGAAATAAGGAATAGCACTTTCTTTTAAAATACCAAGAAAAAGTCAAGCACTACGCGTTTCGAATTTTTGGCCTTTTTCAGCGTAGTGCAATCTGTACGTTGAATATATTCAATGATATAGAGGAAGTTTTATACTAAATACAGAACAAACTATAATATATAAATATTAAAAATTAAAAACCCCATTTAGGATCTTGAAAATTTGTTTCAATACAATTATTTCAATGTACCACGTGCCCCTCATCATTGAAAAGTTGGCTCAAAATTGCAGTAATATTTTACAATAAAGAGGGTCGTGTAATTCTGTATATATACACCCGCGTTATAGGAAAACTTGTTTCAAACTCCAATTCATTTTAAAATATTTTCTTTGAAATGTTCATTCTTTAGGAAAGGGGTCATTCTGAGCTCAATTAATTGACTAGGGAATATAAAGTTAATATCATGGAGAAACGAGCTTAGAAAATCCATTAAAAAAACAATGGCACTAGAAATAAATCCTCAACTTTTTCTAAAGACTTAGCGCACATTGGTAGCCGATCATTGAGCCGGGACTTATTCAGAGGCGTCAATTTACAGAGCGGCTGTAGAAAGAATGTCATAAATTGGCGCCGTACATTCCAGCACACTCCAGGAACATTACAAACTCCATAAAGGAAAGCTATTAAAAAGAAAGCATAATGCCAGACTGTAAAAAACTGCTGGCTCGGCTCTTCTATCGATGGGGTATACCCCCCCGATGGTACTTCTTTTCTCAGCGTCGAATCCCTCGAAGATTTGTACTCAAATTTGCACATTGTCCATTTATATATTTATTAAAACCAATAAAGGCTGATTCTGATCGCTCAAATGTGCATTTTAGATGGCAGCGCGACATCTAGTGGAACAAATTAATCATGTAAAGTGTGTGGACATGCCCCTTTTTTTGTATTTAATATCAATCCCTGACCTTTTTCTTTTAAATTTCACGCACACACACATATATATATATGATAAAATTTCATCCCCATTGAATATAGGCAAAAAATAGTTTTTAAATAAATAAATATAAAATATTGGTTAAAAATAAATACGTAAATAATTTTCCAATATAGGCCTTTTTATAAAAATACAACTGCTTGGTTGAAAAGATTTACTCCAATTCCAACTGCTATATATGGAAAAGACAGAAAAAAATAAATTTCATTACTTTAATATACGCCTAGATAGATTTCTCGTTGTTCTGCGTCGACGCATGCGCAGGATCACTTCATTCTTAACATTGTTTTAAACCATTGTCGTAGAGACTCAACAGACTTCGACCAAATTCCTAACCGCTTCTGATGGGTGAATAGAAATGAAAAAGTTGGACCGAGACTTTAGATACGTGTAGTATTTGGGTTAAGAATATCCGCCAGTTTTAACGTCGCATATGCAACTGAGGTTAAATGTCGTAGTTATTAATAAACTACCCCCATCCCTCTATTCCTGTGAGCAAAGCATTGAACATCTGAGGAGATTCAACAGTTGACAATGCACGTTAGTAATAACATGTTTATTTGTCTAGATATCCACTCATTCACAAAACTAAAGGAAGTTGTACCTTTTATCATGTATATCAGGATTCAGACAATAACTCGAAAAGATATTACAGTGACCTTTATTGAAGACACACGGAATAACCAAGTGTGAACAAAATTGCCTCTGTCTCCTTCAAAAAGCATACGACCGGTGACATCAAAGACTTTCCACTTACTTTGGTTGTGTCCATCAGTGTATTTTGTGCGCATGTGTTATTCATATTAGAGCAGACCCCGAGAGGTCAAACCTATGTAAATAGGGTTTCCCAACATCATCAGTATTGTACTGTGAAGCAAAACTTACTCTATTATAATTTTAAACTAGTTACATAATACATAACGTATCAAAATTATGATATACTCATAAATTATTCGGTTTATATTTTATCAATATATAACTGATTAAAAACACTAATTATAATTTTAAACATCATTATAACCATTGTAATATATAGTTTCAGAAACTTCATAGGAAAATTATAATTTATATGTTTTCTTATATAATCATTTATATACACATAATAATGTATAAAATGAATATTTCGAAATATTACATAAGATTTATATAAAATATCAAATTTTACAAAAAAGTTTGTATCAATTTAGAGAATTTAATATAAAACTTTTTCTATATGAGAGAAATTATATTGATATAAATTTTAAATGAAAACATTTCTAATTTTTTTTAATTTTTATAACAAAGTAGAACTTTTAAAACTCTAAAATATAACAAAACACTCAATTATCTTTTAAAATAGTCACCTTGCATTAAATTGGGAGATTTGAGATGAAGTTTATATAAAACATTTTTAGTTTATATTTCTCCTTTTTATGTATAGCAGACTTGAAATAAAAGTCATTATTTTTGTTTTGTTTGGAGGGTGAATTGGAATATAAAAGATTGCTTTTGATTTTGAAATAAAATTGAAATCGTATAAAATATAGGGTAGGGTATACATTTTGAGTTAAATGATCCATTGAATCGAAAATAAAAAAATCAGGCAATAGATCTTTATAAATACATATATATATACACTTATATAAACTTATATTTACCATACTCGGCCAAAAAAGCAATTAGTCCTTTTAAATGTACCACATATATATATATTATTTAAAAATGCCTATTTTGGATCATAAAGTTTTATTTCCGATATTTCGTGTGGCAACTCGCCAAACTTCTTCGGGGAACAAGATTGTTTTGATAAGCTCGCGTATCTATTCACGAGTATGTACAACTGCTATAAAATTTAAAATATCTAAAATATACAATAAGCATGTTTATAAATATAATTAATAATAATAAAATAATATATAAAATATTAATATATAGAGAATAAATAAATATATACATTTAAAATAAAAGAATTGAAAATCAGTAATTTGTTATATATATATATATATGTATAGTAGTGGGCTATATGATTTTAAATTGTAAGTATAGTTGAGGGATGTCTATTTTTCGGTTGATACTGCTTTTATCTTCTATTGAGGTCCAGCTTTCTAGAAAAAGTCTTGAATGTTTGTATATGGTATATTTAAAAAGACTAATTATTCTTTGGCCGAGTATGGTAAAAATAAGTTTAAGCATAAATCTTATCCATTGTGTAAGTTGACCCAATAGGTGATTCTGTGTATACAGCGATTATATTATTCGTATGAAAGATATATGATAAAAATAGTATTCTTTCCCAAATAACTAATTCACATAGTTAACGGGGGGGAGTCTGAAGTAGGATATTTATAGCAAAGAATTTAATTACCGCCACCTTGACGCGCTGCAATTGAAATGAGTCACAGATATTCTAAAACAAATAAAAATGATCTGCTTTTGAATTAATATTATTCCTATTGCAAAAAAAGAAAGATATATATTTTACAATATCTATAAATATATATTAAAAGCAAAAAAAGGCGTACCCTGACAGCTTTATTTGTTCTTGACGAAGACAAAAGATTTTTGTAGAAACGTCAAGATAATAAAAAGATTTACTGCCGAAAATATTTTAAGAACTATGAACATAGAGTACAGTATAAATATATATAAATACATACTTCAAGTAATGCTCTTTCCCAAACAACTTTTAAAACTTATTGTTCAAATGTAATTATTTAATTAATTTATTAAGAATACACTAAAAGTATTTTCTACAGGATTCTCCATTGAATAGCTCGCACAGTTACCACAAACAGAAAAAAATTATATCTAAAACCTTAATTCTATAAAACATTTCTATTTTATAAATATTGAATTTTTCAGAGAAGCAGATTTAAATACCAAATAGCTTGGGAGATTCTCTTAGCCATATATTTTACATAATTATTCCATAGAATTATTTACAATTTTTTGTTAGGAGTTAAAAAGGAAATATTTGGTGGAGCATGTTGGAGCTGGTCCAAGGAGAGTAAGTGGGACAATTGGATTAAATGGTTTTGAATTTGAAAGGACACACAGAAAGCTAGGGATTGGTAGAGTTAGCTAGACAACATTCCCTGATGCTGCTGGGCCGACTTAATTTACATATATCCTCCTCATCCTTTTGCATATCCTAAATTATATCGATTAGATATGAAACAATCCAACATTGAATATAAAAACTGTGTAAACCAACTTCTATTTATTTCTTTTTATTCAAAACACTGTGTTGATGGCATTTCACTATTTAATTGTTACTTCTATTTGAATATTTCTGTATTTGTGTGAATTTACTTTAAATTACAAAATCCTCGATAAAGAGAGGAGAGTTTCCCTTCTAAAAATATTGATAAAATATATTTTATAAAAAAATCCGATATATGCTTATATTATATTTATAGATATATATTAATATGGAATTTCTATCTTCAAAATATCATATATGTATATATTTATGCAAATTGTATGCAAATATAAGTGAATGCATATGTATATACAGAGTTAATCCAAAATACGCAGAGACGAACTTCAGGAATAGGTTCTATGAGTATAATGTCGGTTTTGAATATTTAAAGTAATAGATACTTTGGAAAAGTGAGAAAATGATGATGATAAATTATATATATATTTGACATAACGAGTTTTTACCACAATGTAGAGTTAGGTCTGAAGGAATCATTTTTTTCACAGTTGCAAATTCACCCGATATTCAAAAGTTGGAAAATTATGAAGAAATGTTTATTTAAAAAGGGGACAATAATTTTAGGATTAATAAATATAAATTAATTGCATATTTGGAACCGTGAAAATTATTTCTTCCGGACCTTACTCTAAATTGAGGAAGCAGTTTCATCTGGAAAGGTCATCTAGATTATTTATTAATTATTATCATTTTCTCACTTTTTAGAGAGGCTCTCTCTATCAAATCTCATATTAAAAGACGGCTTAATGTTTAGACAACATTTTCTATTGTTTTTATGTAATGATTATATTCTTGAAATTTGTTGGAGTAATTTGTATTCACACTCTGCATATATAGATTTGATACATACATTTAATTTGATATTATATATATATATGTTGTAAATAATTTTTGGTCATATTATATTCTACATAATTTGTATATTTTTATTAATATTTTATTATTTATTTTCATAGATGAACTCTGTGACGCCGAGAACACCAGACGGCGCGGAAGTAAATATAAATAATTTTTTTGCATAGTTAGCGAGATTTTTCTTGTGAGTTGGCCAGTATGTAAATATTATTATCATTTTTTTGTTAAGTTTTTTTCTTTCTCTTTTTTACTTTTTGAGGTACTCTACCTATCAAGAGGCCTCAAGATTACTATTATCATTGATTTTTTCAGAAACTGTGACGATTTTGGTTCATAAATAAACCCGTCAATAGTGAAAGTGTTTGATCTCTTTTCAACCAAAGGCCTCGACTGCACAACTCAATTCAGTACAATTTTCTTTAGAATACAAATTATTAAAATATAAAATATATATATTGAATTGCGTGTTTTTATTGCTTATAAGAATTGTGGGATGCGAAGAATAGAGGAAGAACGTTTCTAGACGCACTTATTTATGTTTATATATTTCTCTCTTCACTCCTAAAACATATCCTCATAGATACTCTGATTAATCTTAACATGCTTATAAAATACACGCTATAACAGAAATGTATCCAATAGTAAAACTGTTTGAAGATTTTTCTTTGTCAAACCACTGAGAGAATTCACCACTGATAAGCCAAGCCTTCCACCTAATAATATCATATTCATTTAATTATAATACAATATAATGCGGCATTGTCCATGGATACTTTATTTTTCCGTTTATCATTACTCTTCACATTTCATCTTTTCATACTTCATCCCCAAGGTTAGAAATACTCGTTATTTCTCCTTGAAATAAATTTCGATTTTTCGTTCAAAAGAAACACATGCGGGATAATTTTCAAATGTCGTTTTACAATCATATTCATTTATGTAGAAGTAATTTTGTGATGTTTTATTGGACTAAAAATAGATTAAAAAATAAAGGTTATAAATTTTAAATATTAAAAAGAAAGCAACAAATTTGAAAAACCTAAAATATCTTTAAATAAGGCGATAGTAATTGGACAACGTTGATTGATGAGTGAGACATATTCTGAAAATGTATAAAAATTAAATAAACACTGTACAGGGATAGGCTAATGAACTCGATGAAAATTAGAGGTCACGTGATAGCGAGCAGCCAATCAGAGCACAGATAAAACGGACATATAAACCTACAGACAGTAGACAGTATATTCAAGTAGATTGTGCTTTCTCTTTGAATATTTTTCAAACATTTAATTTTACGTATTTAAATATTGAAATTAAATCCAATTCACCATCCCTAATTATAAAGTTGAGGGGAGTGGGACAATTTTAAATCAAATTTCATCTTAATTTTCATTTTATAAATATAATTGTTGTAAAAAATGGCACCTTTTATTGCTGACATTACATTTTTAATGCTATCACTTACTTGCGTTTGCTATTATTTTCAGCTCAAAATAGTTTAAAGGTAATTTAAAACCTTTTCTACCTCCTTGTATAATTAGAAACCCAATCCTTGATTTACATATGTAAACATTTAAAAGAAATATTCTAAATATTTTATAGCCTCTGTTACACATAACACCTTTATAGTTATCTGTAAATAAGTGAGTGTATTGTGAAATCTAAATGTTATATTATTTTTTAAAATGTCATGTATGTCACTTTTTTTCCATTCTAAAAACCCGACACAAAAGTATAACGATGTGCATACATTTATTTCTATTGCAATATTTTTTATTTAAATAATATATGCATATATGTTATATATGTGCATATAAATATATTAAATACATATAAACCCCCGATATATATATAACTTGTTGTATATTAGGTTATTCGTAAAATTTATAAAATCTACAAGGCAATATATAGAATAAAAATACAATAATTTTTTTTTTTACCAAAAGGCATGTCAAATTCTATAATAATATCTAATGGTTTCCAACACAAAAATCCAAAATATTTTTTTCTTAAAAAAAAAAAAGAAAAGAAAAGTCCGTCACTTTCGCACAAATCGAAAAGCAATTTACTTTGTATGTAAACCGAAGAGCGTTTTTTTTCTCCCCTTCTCTCCCATTTTAAAGAAAGAAATATATTTCTGGCATTTTAAGTTGGCTAAAAGGATGTGACAACATCTAGATGTGCGTTACTTCCGGTCAAAATGTCCACCGGAAATCTCCCAAGTTGGAAGGATGAAGGAGGGTTTCCTTAATAAGATGGATGGGCAATTTTTGCGGCTGGCACCCCGGCATCCTTATCATCATCCTTCCTCGGGATTAGGCTTAGCGGCCTAATTAGCGCGGTTCAATTTAAAATTTGGCCCCACGGCGCCTTAGGAATATTATGTTCCGAATGGAGCTGATTAATTCCAAGCCAATTTACATAATCTTTGCTTATTGGCTTTATCTTTCCCGCCTTCGACTAGTTCTCATGTTTTGTTTACCTTTTCTAAACAACTTTGCATATTACATATGTGAAGTATGTGCATATATGAGGAAAATAGAACCCTCTCTTTTATTAAATCTATCGATGCTTTAAAAAAGGTGAGGTTCTTCTTTCGCACATGATTGCCAATCCCTCGAACGTTTACAATTTAATTTGGCCCAAGATCGGTCCACCATTTCATCCACTAAAACATTAGGATGTTATGGAATCGTAGCCGCCCATAAACTGATGAGGCCATAGTCTGAACCCATGGTGCATTCAGGTTGGCTGTTGTCTGAATTTGCAGAAACTGATGTTGTGGCTTATATTTAATAAACAAATTTGTGCGTTATGCTCTTAGAAAAATTAAGAATACATTGTTTTTATGAATTTTATGTATAGGAGATACGTCGTTTTTTCAAACACAAAAATGTTATAATTTTTATCACTAATTTCCTTAATTACTATTAACAATTTTACCCAATATAATGAATGAATACCATCGTTCCACATACATACATCTGAATATTGCTGATTATGCAAAATATTACTAACTTAATAAAGACATCTTGATTTTGACAATTTCAAATTGAAAATACAGTGTGTCCTGAACTATCTCAGCGTATAGTCATATCAACTGAAATTATAACATACAGTATCATCGGGGAATAAGTTATTTACAGTTCTGGAGAGTAGGGATACACCTTGAAGTATGAAGGGGGAGGTAGACTAAGGAAGGTTTGATTTTAATGTTCTGGAATTAGGAGACGGGTGTAGTGGCATTCCATGATATCAACCACAGTATACAAGATGATATAACATAGTGTGGATCATTTGTAGAAATGTCTATGGAAAATATATTGGCCGAAGTTGAAATGCCCCAAAATTAATAGGATTTGAAGGCACACCGACAATTTGAGAGTCTAAAGATGAATGTGAAGGCAAAATTTATATTTTCATAAAAGTTTAAACTACACTCATAGACAAAACTTGATGAATATTTTGATGTGTCTCCGTGTTATATTTTTAAAGGAGACAATGAATTTTGTTCACACTTGAGTCAAGCCCTCCCAATATTTTTTCATCGCAGTAAGGACAGTAGAAGTTTATTTTATGTGTGAAAGAAACATTCGTACCTTAATTTTTGTATCTATATATATAAAAATGAATGTATGTCTGTTTGTCCTTTATGCCTGACCAAACCACTCATTGGATCGCCATGAAACTTTGGGAAGTTATTTAGTATAGTACTGGGAAGGTTTCTAGCAAATAAAATTTTTGAAATAACTTTTCGCCTAGATATAATCAAGATAAATATTCTAATTTATCTGTTATAATTCAACAATCTGCTCTAAATATTATCATGATGATACGATGATTTTGTAATGTAGAAAATTAGGAAAGACAAAATTCAGGATGACACGGCAATTTATTTGAGACAAGAATAATGATACAATTCCAAGGCAAGATACTATTCCTTTAACTTCCAATTACGGAGGGAACCAATTAATAATGATTTTATTCAACTTATCGAGTATTTTTCAAGGGACCGGGAAAAAATGTTCACTTTATCGAGAGATTCGTTAGACAAACCTTTACTCGGGTAAAATCCGGGCGAAGCCGGGAATATCCATTTCGTAGCTACACCGTCTCTCCAAGAGGCAGTCTCTTATTAAAGGTCTATTAGAGATTCTTTAATAGCAATTAGAATCTTCAATGAGAGACCACCAACAGGAAAACAAGTTGATTCATGTTTTTAGGTGGTCTTTCTTAAGAGACTCTATTTACATATTTAAAATATGAAAAAATTAAAATATTTTAAAATTAAAATATTTTAAAATCAACATTTTCTTACTGTTACGTTTAATTACTGTTAATATCTATATATATATAAAAATGAATGTATGTCTGTTTGTTTGTCCTTTATGCCTGACCAAACCACTCATTGGATCGCCATTAAACTTTGGGAAGTTATTTAGTATAGTACTGGGAAGGTTTTTAGCAAATAAAATTTTTGAAATAACTTTTCGCCTAGAAATAATCAAGATAATTATTCTAATTTATCTGTTATAATTCAACAATCTGCTCTAAATATTATCATGATGATACGATGATTTTGTAATGTAGAAAATTAGGAAAGACTAAATTCAGGATGACACGGCAATTTATTTGAGACAAGAATAATGATACAATTCAAAGGCAAGATACTATTCCTTTAACTTCCAATTACCGAGGGAACCAATTAATATTGATTTTATTCTACTTATCGAGTATTTTTTCATCTATCTATCTATCTATATATATAAAAATGAAGGTATGTCTGTTTGTTTGTCCTTTATGCCTGACCAAACCACTCATTGGATCGCCATGAAACTTTGGGAAGTTATTTAGTATAGTACTGGGAAGGTTTCTAGCAAATAAAATTTTTGAAATAACTTTTCGCCTAGAAATAATCAAGATAATTATTCTAATTTATCTGTTATAATTCAACAATCTGCTCTAAATATTATCATGATGATACGATGATTTTGTAATGTAGAAAATTAGGAAAGACAAAATTCAGGATGACACGGCAATTTAATTGAGACAAGAATAATGATACAATTCCAAGGCAAGATACTATTCCTTTAACTTCCAATTACCGAGGGAACCAATTAATATTGATTTTATTCAACTTATCGAGTATTTTTCAAGGGACCGGGAAAAAATGTTCACTTTATCGAGATATTCGTTAAACAAACCTTTACTCGGGTAAAACCCGGGCGAAGCCGGGTACATCCATACAAGAATAATGATACAATTCCAAGGCAAGATACTATTCCTTTAACTTCCAATTACCGAGGGAACCAATTAATATTGATTTTATTCAACTTATCGAGTATTTTTCAAGGGACCGGGAAAAAAATGTTCACTTTATCGAGAGATTCGTTAGACAAACTTTTACTCGGGTAAAACCCGGGCGAAGCCGGGCGGGTCCGCTAGTTTATAATATTACAAAGAGACAAAACATTATTTTATTCTTAAATATTCAGAATGTGTTTATATATGCATTTATGGTATATGTATTTCGATTATTAGATTATAAAAATAATTGACTTTGAGTAGAAAACATAGCTTGAAATGTTCACCAAGAAGGTACATATTGACAAAGCTATATCGACCGATTTAACCGCACCATAAAACAACTCCACTTACTTATTATAAATATTTATTAGTTTTCATCACTGTGAAAATACTTGACGTGCCTTATAATAAGGGAAGCGGTAAAGAGTTTTAAAAAACTAAGTAAACTCTACAATGCTACAATAATCGTAGACAATGTTTTGAGAAATGTGCAGGTTGTATATATAAAAACACATTGATAAAGTGAATAATTTCTAAAGTGGCCTGAAGTAAAGTTGCCAATCATCTTTTCCTGGAGGTGTTTCTACTTAGGACGTTTTCTTTATTTCCTGCAAATAAATAAAAAAAAAGTCGAGGGAGAAAGGTGCATTTTTCCCTATCAAACTCGGATTTGGACCCTAAACGTTTTCAAATTGATTGAAGAATGGGAGGACCGGCCGCTTTGAAAAATCCCGCGCGCTTTGCTGTGAAAGAAAAGTTTTCTTTATTTTTTTATCTTGGAGTTTTTAGAGAAAGAAAATATAGAGGGAATCGATCTCACGACTTAGCCGGGATTAAGGGTCGAGGAAGAAATTGGATTAATTCCTCTCCGCTTTGTTTTATTGCTATGGTCAGTTGGACATTTTTTATTGTTGGTCGGGTTTGGTAAGCGTATGATTACATAAAGTAGGTCGGTGTTGTTAGAAATCCTTTTACCCACGTTACTGCGGCGTAATACACAACTAGGGACTACCTTCTCGTTTATTCCCCGTACCTCCAATAATAAAGCTATTTATATTTTATGATAGAGTTCCCTTCGACCATTTATATGTAGATATAGATATGCATACACTTATTTACATATTAACACGTGAAAAAGAAAAGAAAAGTTTAAAGGAGATCACCTGGCAATAAAATGATTGGTTCGCTGATATCACGTGACCTTAATTGGCTAATTAGCGTTGAGCGCATTACCCAATCAGCTTGCAATTTTTTTTTTTAAGCTTAAAGTGGTTGTATTCAGCAACAAGTGCTCTTTAAATATAAGATCTCGGATTCGATTCCCGCAATTTATTTATTTTTTGTGGTAATAATTTAATTTATTTTCTCATTCTCTTTGTAATTTTTAAAATAAAATTTAAGTAACGGTTGTATTTACGAATAACATTGATAAATATTTCGGCTTATTAGGAAAAATGTTTTTTAGTTATCTGACCCTTGATCTCCTTATTATGTAATGGTGAGTGTTAGCGGAGTAAAAATGGTTCGATTGTACTAAAGTAAAATTATTTCTATGAAAAATAGACACTTCGGCCAGTTAGAGTTTTTTATTTTTCTCAACGTTTCGACAAAAATATTTTGTCTTCGTCAGGAGAAGTAAATAAAATAAAGCATTTGTCAAGGCGTTATAAATTGTTCTATAGAATTATATAGACAAAAGAAGTTTGTCGAAACGTTGAGAAAATAAAAATCTCTAACTGGCCGAAGTGTCTATTTTACATAGAAATATAAATGCTGGCCAGGCAGCCTTTATCTTCAGAAAGTAAAATTGTTATTTAGAAATATATTAATAAAATTACTATTTTAAAAATCATTTATTCATTGCGAAAAGCGAGCTTTCGAGCAGCGCCGTTCTACAACTGGCTTATCAAAGTTAAGTGGCGAAATACAAGTTACATACTTGCATTGATACACCGCTGGTAGAAGATCATCTTTGCTCGCGAAAGCTTGTTTTGTCACAATAATTAAGGGGCTCATAAATTTTTGAAAACATCTCCTGACTCCATTACAATTTCACTTTTATACTATTTTTCTTATTATTTATTATTCATTTCCAAATAGTTCGATTTTATGAGGCATTTTATATTTTCGAAGAATTTGGAAATTGGGAGATATACTAAGCTGAAAAAATAAAATACTTATGCTGCAATATGCCAAGATCCGGAATGTCTCAATAAAATATACTCTTAAAAAAAACACCTTGCGGTAAATCATTTATATAATTTTATCAACAATTTTAAGGATTGATATATATAAGAAAAAAGCTTAAAGCACGAATTTTTATTTCAAAATAAAACAAATTTTCTACTGTCCTTTATTGCGTTAGAAAATATTTTGTGGGCTTGGCTCATCAGTGGTGAACCCTCCCAGCGGTTTCGTTAGTTTAATCTACCAGAATGCCTCTTAGAGTTCTAATACAGGTCGCCTAAATAAACAGAATAATCCAATACAGTATTAGAGATCTAAAAACGCGGTCTGATGGATTAAACTGAGCCAGGCCCTCCCAATATTTTCCATCACAGTAAGAACAGTAGAATGCTTGTTTTTTTAAAGGAAAATTTTGCGCTCAATAGTTTTTTCTTGAATATATATGGCGTTTCATAGTTTTATGATCGGTTATTATTGAAGTTTCCAGTCGGCTGTGCCATTATCTGTCATTTTATAATTGAAATATATATTGAGATATCATTTTGTGCATAAGCGGGAATTCTACTATTCAAAACCTTTATACATCTTCAAAAAAAATTGTAGTTATATTAATGCTTTAAATGGAAAGCTTTCGGACACGGTTCTTCAACAGATTTATTTTTTTAAATGGCGCGCTACACATTGTTTAAATTTTCATACTCAGGTAAAAGAATATTGCCATATATAGCATATAATAAAATCTTATCTCATTCAAATCATTCATACATCCACTAAAAATTGTATTTATATTAATGATTTAAATAACAAGCTTTCGGACACGGTTCTTCATCAGATTTACTTTTTAAAATGGCGCTATATTGTTTAAT
The DNA here is from genome assembly GCA_030710605.1 of Cordylochernes scorpioides. Classification (NCBI taxonomy): domain Eukaryota; kingdom Metazoa; phylum Arthropoda; class Arachnida; order Pseudoscorpiones; family Chernetidae; genus Cordylochernes; species Cordylochernes scorpioides. Next base: position 58,792,837 of record CP092884.1, read on the forward strand.
TTTTCATATCCAGGTGAAATAATATTGCCATATAGCATATAATAAACTGCCTTATATTTTTACTTAGAATAAATTCACCTCGTGTCCCATTCAAATATAAAATCAGCCTAGTTAAATAATCAATCATGTTTCAATAGATAGATATGTAATTTATGCGAGTTTTTGACCTATTGAATATTTGATCTGTTGCAAGATACACAGATCAATAACAGACATTTGAAAGGAGGGTGCCCAAAAATGGAGATTTTGATAAGGCTAAATATTTATTAGGTTTTTATTGACGTTGTAATATTTAATTTTCTTCATGTTCTCTCCACATATTTATTGAAATGGACTCTTTTATAAACTATTCAATTTTATTGATATTGATTTCTCCTCACTTATTTTTCGTGATATACTTCTTGAAGTCTTTTATAATCAGAAATATGCATATTTGCATATATATTTGCATAAATGTATATTTGCATATATATTTGCATAAATGTATATTTGTATATATATTTGCATATTCGAGTAGTTTGATTAGCGTCAAGTAGGCTAAGTTATATCCGCGCAAATATCGACAAGACTGAAAGGGAAAGAGTTTCTTTTGATCTATTTATCATATATCTCATGCTTTCGGACACGGCTCTCTTTCAACAGGTGAGCACTTTTATGTCCCTCATGCTGGCTAATATATATATATATATATGTGTGTGTATATAATTCGGCGATTTTTCTATCATGACTTCTCTTGGCTCGAATATTTGGCCTTTGATGGATATTTTCATTTTACTGTTTCATTAGGTGTCGAGAGAACCATTTAAAATTATATCGATATTAACGAAGCATAGGGCGCCTCTCCCGTCAAAACTTGACGCCATCCATTGACCGTCGCCGCAAACTAGCGGCCTCGGGTCGGTGACAAAGCCACAACACCAGCTCTGGCAAACTGAGAAGCGTCCACCTAGAGACCATGGTTTCGGGCTAATGGCTCTCGTCAGCCTAGGAAGGACTTTATTCAATGGGATCCACACAGGATCTAATGGAATCTTCACAATCTGACAAAGAAGTGTTTTGCTGGAAAAGTGGCTGGGCCAATATATGGACAGAATATAGATGGAGAGGCGCCCTATGCTTCTATGGATCAATTTCCTGCCGTCATATTTTCCATAGATATTAACGAAGTTGATTAAAACAAGGGTGTATGACTATCATTTTAATATTTACCTAAAATTACGCCATATATATATATAGAAAAGAGAGTAAGATAATGTTGAAAATAAAAACCTACTTTTAATTTTTTCTTGTTAAAGAAAGAGGTTCACATTTTTTTTTACACATAACTACCATATCTTTCACACAGAATATCAATATAATATGTCCCCCCCCTTATCTATTCAGATTATTCATATAAAGGTACCGTGTTTTTGTATTCTTATTCTGACATACATAGTGTGTGTGTGTGCAATATATAAAAACTGTTTATTAAAGACTTCTTTATTAGTTTTCTAAGCTAATTAAATCTGCTAATAAATATGATAGAGATTTAAAAAGATAAAAACCAACTAAAACTTGATATGAAAGGTTGTTCACTTTTTACAATGTGGATATAAGAAATATTTAATATAGTATGTGTTATGTTTTATTTTAAATAAATTAAAAATATTTTAGAGATAATTTTTATATTCAGAATTTATTTTTATAGAAATTACTGTAATCGATGTTTTTTTGGTTAATTAAACGGGCTTGGCTCATCAGTAGTAAACCCTCTCAGCTGTTTTGCCAGTTTAGAGGGAGTTGAACATTAATGATCCAAGCTTTCATAAACAATATTTTCATTTGGCATTACTATGAATATTAAAGTATAGAGAGTTTTCAAATACAAAAGAACATTTATAAAAGAGAGAATTAAATAGCTTCAATGTAAAAATGCGTTTTAACATCCGAGTGCCGTGTAGCAGGCCGTGAGGATATGTAAATAAGTGAGAACCATTCGCCGCCATCTGTATATTAGAATCGGAACTATTTAGCGCGTTTTAAAATTATTTTTACAAATTCATTTCTATACTTTCCCAAAGCTTATAATCATTATACCCATAGTCATTTCAAATACCTGCACCAAATAACTATAAAGAGTATATTCCGGCTATATAGGCACAACAGGTCAATACAAGAGTAGAACGGTATGGTAGATTAAACTGGCAAAACCGCTGGGAAGGTTCACTCTGATGAGTCAGGCACTCCCAATATTTTCCATTGCACGAATGACAGTAGATAGTTGAGTAAGATACTCCTTTTTGTGGCCACGATGACAACGTAGTGTATTAATCCGCTAGAATAGGATAGTTTAGGTTCTGATAGATAAGGTTTGTCAGTCAGGATAGGTTGAGATGTTTAAAAAACAGGAAATATTTTCGCCGACAGTGAGTGGGCCAAACGCGGAATAATAAAATCGGTGACAAGTTTTCACCGTGGTTTCAGAAATTAGGATATACCCGCCGCGAGTAACTCGGAAAAAGAGAAACTCAGGCGTTAAATCTGGTTTCAATTCTAATCATAGAATCACCGAGGAATGAAGGGAAGGAGGTGTTCAGTGATAGATAGAGGAAATAAATATATTTGACCGCCGACTTTAAAATTCAATTTTCACAGATGGATGCAGAGGTCAGAAGGAGTTTGTCTTGAGACAATGTGGACCGACGCGTCTCAACGGCCAGCTTTCCGCCTGAGTGGACATTTCTCTTTTCCTTTATTTCTTCATCTGGCCACTCTGGGATGATAGTCACTTCAATTGATCTTTCCTCCTTCCCATTATATCTCGCCATGGAATATATTGTGGTTGGGACCTGTATATAATTGGGATATCATTAGGACTGTGTGTTTGATGACTGGAAAAATTGATATTATCAGTGGTTTGGTCGGAATTAGATATTTGATTAATTTAGCAATGGATAAAACTGTATTTCAATGATAATATGTTAAAATTATGGTACTAAGAGTATATTTTTATATATTACATCAAATTGCAATGATCAATTGTATATATTAACTAATTTAACAATCGCTATTTGTATAATTATTTAAATATATAATAAATTCACGCATTTTAAAATAATATATTTAGAAAGCACAGTTACAAATATACACAGGAAAATTGTTTTAGAATAGAAGTGTTTAGATTATATTTTCTTTTTCTCTAGTATTAGTTTTTAAGCAATCCCAACTATGACATTTACCATGTAGGTAGACCCACTGTGTTTGAAGTGGCAGTACCCATTCACCATAGGTGAATTACGTCTTCTAATCTACGTTCTCATTACACTTCAATACATCTTTCTAAAGATTAATGCTCTTGATATCTTAGCTCCCATTAAATCCTATGATATAGTCATTATTGATTATTGTATCTCAATCTTACAGTAGATCAACTCTGCTCAGGAGTATGAAGATTCATCAACTATATTTTCACATGCGTTAAAATACTCAAAAATAAATATAAAGAAATACATTTCAACACCTGCCTTCTAAATTAACCGTTCTTTTTTTGCCATTGAATAAATGGGCATAGTTGACATACTCAAAAATTGAGATGTAAGAAGCATTATTGACTATATCGTGCTATTTAATGGGAGTTAAGATATTAAAAGCATTAATATCCTTATCACTTAATGCTACACGCCCTAGTTGGGCATGGTGAAATGTCTAAAATATTAACAGTGGAGTAAAGATACATTCTCGGAGTGAGAGAATTAAATCAAACATGAAGCGCCAACGTCACACTACGCAATTCAAAACATGACATTTCAAATATCCAAAATGGAGAGAAATAAACTTCCACAACGAAACTCAGCTGCTAATATGCAATATGTGAATCAAAATATATGTAAATAGGATAGTGGCGAGCGTGCGTTTTTCCCATTCACTCTCCTCCTCTCTAAATATTTAACACGGCCATAGGCCAATGTGTCTTGGCTAATTATCCTTTATTCTAATAAGCTTTAATGAGTCATACATCACGTTAGCCTACCTTCTGGGACGCTTCTCTAAGCAATTTCTATATTATATATATGGCACGCCAATATGCATATAAGAAAATTTCCATCTAAACTTTTTCATAAAAAAACTTCTTACTGTGTTTACTGCGATGTAGATTTTTGGGAGGAACTTAGTGGTGAACTGTCTGTCGCAGAGCTTTCTCCAGTTAAATCAATCAATGTTCACTGCAAGTCATATTTGACTATCTTACTACGTAAATGATACTTTTTTATTATACATAGTTTCAATATTTATAAGATTCATAATTATACTTTTGGCGATGTTATTTTTCTTATGATATTCATTATATAATAATGTTTTGAAAGTTCCAAACTATTATAGAGGCGTATAACTCTTTTTAAAAATTAAGCAATTTTCTATTGTTCTTACTGCAATGAAAATTAGATTAAACTGACTAAACCGCTGTGAGGGTTCACCACTGATGAGCCAGGCCTTCCAATTAATATTTTATTGCAATAAGGGCAGTAGAAAATTGTTTTTTTTTTTTTAAGAATTATACACGTTTTTAATAGTTTCGAATTCTCACAACAGTTTACGCGCTAATGTATCATAAATATAATGTTTTTTTAGATAATATATAACACTAGGAACAGATATTGTAAAGATTATATAATACTTGTATTTTTTATCGATAGATTATATAATTGTAACATTTAAAAAATATTTACAAAATCTTTGTTTACTGCTGTTTCCTGTGGTATAATTAATTCCAGTCCTATATCCATTTTTCACTCTAGACTAATGACCTGCCCAGGCATGCAGTAAGTTAGCTTGTCAGTCAGATTTACATTTTACCATTGAAACTCTGACAGGTAATTCTTTCTCCGACTCTATATCCTGCCAAATATACAACTGTATATGTAGTTATGTTAGATATTAACAAACGGGTGTCGCCGAAACATTTTTTCAATTAAAAGGAATTATTGAAGCTTTCGAGCAAGCTATTTATCAGATTTTTATATCTGTATATAATTAAAAAATAATAAATAAGTCCTCATTTATATAAAGTTTATTATTATTCTCTACAATGTATACAAAAATCTGACTTATAAATTTCCCGAAAACCTCTGTCATTCCTTTTATTAAACAAGCTGCGGCGATGACCTTTATACCCGTTTGTCATTTTCTAAGAGGGAACAACCAAAATTTTCTTTTTTATTCTATAGATATCCTATTTCTGTTATTTATCTCAGGCATACAAGGTACTGGCCATGATAATCATGACAGTTAGGGTTTAGCAACTGCCAACACCGCCATTTTTCACCACATACAATTTGATATTTTTTCACATTTTAATTAGTATCGTATAAGGCGGAATAGTTCAATTCCGAAAGTGTAGACTGAAGATATAACGTCCCTGGTTCGAACCTGCGTTTCGACATCTTTTATATATTGCCACGTGGAAAATTAGGGAAGACAAAAACTTCAGGAGAAGACAGCAATTTATTTCAGGCAAAGACAAGCTATGAATGGTAAACAAAAGATAAGCCACGAGGGAAATTTACAGAGTAGCAAATATATAAACATAAAAATGTCTACTCTGTTAATAAAAAAAAATTATTAATAAATACTTTGTCACAATATTCTAATTATTTTTGCGATTTCTTCTTGATTTTGTAAATATTGACTGAGGTGTCAATAAAAAATTTAATTGTCAAAAAAACAAATAGAAACACACAATGTGATGATTTGCGAAGCAGTTGTAGTAGTTACTTGGTAAGGACACACACGGGATCTAGGATCAAACACCGTGAGGAGTAGATCGGAGGGGAAAGAGAAGAAGGTTCGAGGACCACCCTGGGAACAACTGGCGTGTGAACCACTTCAGTGAGAACTGTTCTTTGATCATCTAATCCGGGTGCTGTCTAACTATTCTCAGTAGGTTAAAATAACCTCCGTAATGAGGATAATGACCCACGAAATGTCTATTTTTAGAAGGTAGACATGTGGTTGACTAGCGGTGTGATCTGACTTGAACATTTTCTCTTTTTTTCTTCTCCTTGTGCTTCTACTCGGATTATCTTTATTGGAATATTTCTACAAGGTGTATTTCTACATGTGATATATATATATATCATGACATATATATAATATTATCAATTGATTTAAATCTTTTGAATATTAATCAAACAAAGGCTACAGGTTTCTTGAGATGTGTTTCTCTATCTTTATTAACGTAATCTCGAGCTTTCAGGCATTTCTGCCCTCCTACATAAGTACATATACTACAGGAGTACTTATACGTTTTTAAGTACTCCTGTAGAAGGGCAGAAATGCCCGAAAGCTCGAGATTACGTTAATAAAGATAAAGAAACTAATCTCAGAAACCTGTGGCATTTGTTTGATATATATATATATAATACTCTATTTACATAAGCTTCCAATTCAACCCATCCTATTTGCATATCAATAAGAATTGAGCATAAAACTTATATAAACAACAGTTGCGGGAGGGTTATATTCATGACAAAAAGAGGCCTTTCTTCATTTAATTGTGCATCAGAACAATGCACTGTGCATCACTCTAGGAAATAACTGTACTGATGAGGCCCAAAGTCCGAAACCATGGTATACAGGTTGTTGGCCTTTTATATATACATAGCTGAGATAGAATTTCAAACAAACAACAACAACAATAGCCTTTATTAGGCACACGTGCCATACAGGATTCTCCCGGTAGGACAAAATAAATAAATAACAAATTAGCATCATATTTATATACAAATATTGGGTATTGACCTCGACCAATTATCGAGTTGGATCCGGTGTCTGTGCTAAATATTTTGATTGAGCTGATTTCCAGTATTTATAAAAAGCGAATGCAAAGGGTCTGGATTCTACGACTTTTGCCATTAAAACATAAGGCGAATTGCTATTATAGCCGGTCTCTTGACGAAGAATTTCTCTTTCTTCTTCCATTGCCGTGCAGTAGAACATGTAGTGTGGAAAATCGAGACTAAATTCACCGTTGCATAAGGTGCATTTTATGGTCCTAGTTTTCAATAGTGAAACATGATTAATTTTCTGTACTACAAAAAGGCTTCTTACTTGTGCAATGATTCTCTTTAAGGTTAGGGGGATATTGTCATTCAGATAGCGTTCCATTGTAGGTGATGAATGAAAGTATTTATAGTGAGAGTAGAGTACTGATTTTCTTATTCTTACATAATCCAGCTGCATGGACTGATCGGTTGCCGTTCTAATAATTAGGGGGATGTATATTTGTAGAATATTGAAGTCTGTACATCCAACAATCCATGAGAAGCCGGTGTTATTAAGTAGCTCTGTTATACTTTTTACCAGTCCGATATTCTGTTTTGAAGAAATTGAAATGTCCCACAAATGTGTCAAACAAATTGAAGGTAGCCTGCTGCCGTCCATTTTCAGAATTCTAGTCCAGAATTTTAAAGTTAGTTTTTTTACTGTGATATCAAGAGAGTATCTTCCTGTTTCGGCCCTCAAAATATAGCCCGGAGTATAGCTTGGAAGGCACAGAAAACGTAGATAGAATTTCGTACTTACAAGAAGGTGTCAGGACAAAGATTACCGAGGGTATAATGTGGATTAAGATTACAACTAACAACCTGATGTGAGTCGAGCGGTGTTGGAAGAAACTATTAGAGAGCGAAGTGACCACCCAATACTAAAAAAAGGAAACCACAAGGAGTCAGAGCAAAGATAGGTATAATGTGGATTAAGATGATCTCTAACAAGGCGATATGGTCGAGCGGTGTTGAATGAAGCCATCAGCGAGGACCAACCAATAATAAGGAGGACATGATGGATGACACGCGAGGACACCACAGATGGCTCCCTTGGGCGAGATAAGACTGACGCTAAACTGATGGTGGCCAATTGACCACTCCGTCACTCACAACTTCTTCACCTCCCTGAACAACTCTTTTCCTCCTCTCTCATATAATCTACTTCTTGAAATAATCCTCTCTTCATCGTACAAACGAACGTTTATGATTTTAGCACCATCTATCGGAATAAATACATATTATACATTGATTTACATTTTCTAAATATATATCTATTTAGTGAAAATGTGAATTTGTAATAATTTTCAAGCGCTAACAGCAATCTATAAGACAAATTTCGAAATCCAGTTAACGGGAGTGTAGCATCTCCCCAGAAGTTGTGATTTAGGACATACTAGAATAAAGGATAATGTGTTCAGCTGCTTCTGGTGGCGTCAGATAGGAAGAATACAAACGCGTGGAATCCCGCTTTTTACATAGTTTCCTATTCAACACATCCTTTTTGCATATCAATAAGAATTGAGTATAAAACTTATAAAAATGTAGCTTTACACACCCAAGATAGTGGATATTGCTGCTGCTGTGATAGAGATGTACGGAGACATCTGAGGTTCTTCATTGGACACGACAACAACAACAGTTGCAGGGGGTGATATTCATGACAAAAAGAGGCCCCTCTTCATTTAATTGTACATCAGAACAATGCACTGTGCATCACTCTAGGAAATAACTGTACTGATGAGGCCCAAAGTCCGAAACCATGGTATACAGGTTGTTTTTTTATAAGAATTTACCAAACCTGGTGTTGTGTGACTCATCTTTATAATCACTAGTAAATTCTGTTACTAGCGTGATTCACAGTGCATATCGTTCTTATGCAAAATTAAAGGAAGAGGCGATATTCCATATCCTGCCATTTTATCCAGAATCTTGAATACGTCTCTTTATATTTTCCTAGATTCTCATCCAGTCCTTCAGTCCAATTCTTCTTACCATTTTATTTTCATTTATTTTACTCTACATAACTTTACCCCATACAAATAATAGCTATTAGCCGCCAATTATCAGAATTAGAGAAGCTATCAAAGTAAACGGGTGGATATTTAGAAGATTGAGCGAAGCGCTGTTAAACATCAAAACCGTGTGTAGAAAACAAACCTCCAATACTGGTTGACGACATACATAGGAGAGGGACAGAAATAGGCATGTGCGTGACACATCAGGTCCGGCTAAATTGTCACCAAGATATCTGTCCAGATAAACAATGTGGACATTTATCTTCCACCGTCTTTTTATGGAATTGTACACTGTTTCTATAGACGCCCTGTTTACATATTGTCCCCCATCTACATATCACCTCGAAATATTTTATTTTAAAAATAAATTATTCACAAAGTTCTCTTCCCTATTATTAACCGTTCTGTAATAGATGTTTCTCAGATATTGCCTGATTTAAAACAATAATAACAAAAAGCGTTTTAAATTGCATAGATGGCAATCATTAAATTTACATATTCTTAAATCAACAAATATGCATATCTTTTATCGGTATTCCTCTGTTCTTTCCTACTTATATGTCTACGAGAGAATATATAAGAGCACTATTGCATATATTATATGTATATAGGAACCGTTATACGACATCTAACTATAACGGGAGGTCATGAGATAAAACTCCATGTGACAAGAAGGTGACAAGTGAATTGTTTGCCACTCCATTGGCCCGAGGCGACAAATTTCACTAATTACTTCCACATTTTTGTCTCTTTGATGCCAACTTTCCTCCACGCGGATCTGTTTTAGTTTTCCTTTAAAATCTCTCTCGCTCCTACATTTTCTACACCCTTTATCAAACCCGTTCTTGACACGGTACTTGGCTGACTAAATTTAGCAAAAGTCATTTTGATTTATGCAACTCATATCGATTATAATTATGATATTTTATTTGCATAGTGACGCTCTACTTATTTAATCGAGTTTTTATTTCATGTGAATCAGTCTCCTAAGACAGGTTTACAGCCAGGTTCCTCCAAGATTCATAGTCTGGTGGTGACTTCTTGGTCTTCCTTTGATCCACTGATGTCTTGGTCTGTCTACTATATGTTCTTCTATTATATTTTATAAGGCTATTAATGCTTAGCCTGTTCACACAATTTTAATATTGCATCATTCAATTTATTTATCCCTGAATTATTTATTTTATAATCTGTTTTATCGAATAATGTAAAAAAACATAGTTGACCCATTACTTCTATAAATATTAATCAAGAGTTTTCATTAGATTTCTTTTTTTTTTCTTTTTTTTTTACAGAAATCAAAAAGGTACAAAAGATGTCATCGTATTATTTACTGTATGATATGTTTTTGGACGGGTGGAGTTAATATGACTCCTGGAACGTACAAAAGTCTCCGGCATGTTGTGATAGGAAGCTATAAGCCAATAGATGGAAGAGCTCAATCATACATCTCCACAGTAGACTTGCAGAGATACGGGAGAATAAAATACATATATATCGTTCTGTATTTCACTGTTGCATATGTGAATATTATCATAATCTTACAGTAAAACTGACAGACGGAGTAACAAAGATGTTAAGGTGAACATATCAGACTTCCAGAATTAAGTTTCCATTGTAAATAGACAAAAGAATTGCTATAAAGTATGAAATAAAAATAAACGATAGCAATACGTTTTTTTATACGTGAAATTTTATGCAAGCTTCCGGATCTTAACAATACTTCCACAGGCCAAGCTATAAGCTGAGAGAAAGAGTATATATAGATGTACAATATTATTTACATACACCTAACGAAAATAAAAATATAAAAATAAATATAAATATAAACTCTTTCTCTCAGCTTATAGCTTGGCCTGTAGAAGGATTGTTAAGATCCGAAAGCTTGCATAAAATTTCACGTATAAAGAAACGTATTGCTATCGTTTATTTTTATTTCAGAATTAAGTTTCTTCTAAAAATATTTCACCTGATGAATATCATATTTTCTCAGAATGAAAGCCCTTCTACGGGAGAAAACATGACACAATATAAATATCACCAATATGACAAGGACTAAAATATAATAAAATACTATTATACATAATTTCATAAAAAAATAAATTGTATATATATATTTTTTTTTTCGCGCGCGTTTCCGAAAGCAATAGATTTGTGGATTACAATTTTTTAGAAAGAAACTTATCCCTGGATATCTTCGTCTTAGTATTGATACAAGGGATTGTTTTATCTGAATAACAAAGATGTCCTAAAATTATTAAGAAGGGATACTGGAGATAATTGAGAGGAAGATGAGCAGTTTTGGACATGTTGTCCGGCATTCAGAGTGGGTAACTGTATTACTGGAGGGAAGGATGGAACGAAGATACGGAAGTGAAACGTCGAGAAGGGAGATTATGGCCAATTTTGGGAAAGGCTCTATAATGTCATCAAAAAACTTGCCTTAGAAAATGGAAGGACAATGGAAAGGCAGGAATGCAGCTAGAATTAAGAATCAATAAACAATATATTAAAAACATTAAAGCGAAGATTTTATTTCAATGTAACATCCCTATTTAATTTCGAACTTAATCTTTCTTCTACAAGTTGCTCAGAACTTGTGAAAGGAGGATTTAGTTAATACGATATGTTATTTTAAAAAATGCAGTTCTTGTGCTCTGTTATTGACTGATTGTTTTTTTAAGCCATGAAGTACTCTTGGATCGAACTAAGAATACTGCTTACCACAACCTAAGGAATATTAAATGACAAATAAATAGTTGCATACATGTCCAACATGTAGATATGTAAATAAGGTAAAATAAATTCCGAGTTGTCTGGCAGTAATCCCATCAAGTCCGTAATGAGCGATTAGAGGGAAATTAGTCCGAACCATAAAAGAAGGTTTGAAATGTTGCGTAATGAGGTCGCGGTAAATATTCGACGGACTTAAGTCGAAGCGGATCATTTCCAAATCTGGTTGCAGGGACTTAATCCAGTACTCCATCCTCCCGAATACTAATTACCCTCCAATTGAAATGAAGTATTAGGAGTGATTAAGGAAGGCAGAGCTTGTTGAAGTTACGTGAAGCGACGTAATTATTTTACGTCTTCTTCCTTATCAACAACCTCCTTGCCATCCTTGGCTTATTTGAATTGTTTGCTTAACGCTCGGCTGAAGCTATTCGACTGTTGGAGATCCATTTTTATTGATTCTCTCAAATTTTTGGAATTGTTTTCTTAGACGTGTATCTCTCTCTCTCTCCAGTTATTTGGCCGTTCCAGACACACCGAGGAATTGTTTAAATGGGAGGTTAATATTTTAATATGCCATCTACCTATAGATTTTACATTTATCGCAGATGTGAACTATGATCTATTCAGGTATATAATTCTGAAGCCTTAGAAGCTCTTATCCATAGAGATTACGTATAAAAATCCTAATATTCCTTATGCATGTATAGAGCGCCTCTCCCGTCAAAATAAACGTCAAAACTAGACGCTATCTATGTAAATCGCCATCTAAATATGTTTGCATATATTTAGGAAAAATGAAGGTTTATTTTATATTTCGTCCAAAAGATGGGATAACTTCATAATGTCTTTGTCATCTTGAAGTAACTACATATGTTTCCGCATTTAAAAAATAGAAAAGTTTCCATCTCACCTTACTGGAATTAAATAAAATAAAATTTTCTCGACCCCGTGAATTTAATCTCTCTACTTTTTGTTTTTAACATTTTAAAAATAGTTTACCTGATTTTTATAACCTTTTTAAAACAAGAATTTTAAAATATCTTCACTTTATTTCATTTATATTTCAGATATATATGTACCATCCACATGATAACATATGTTCATAATGTACATTTTTCAAATTAAATTATTTAAAATATTTATAATTATTAGAGAAATATGTAAGAAGGATATGTAAATATAATATTATTATATAGAACATCCTGCAAATAAAACAAAATAAAATATTCATCAGGTTTTTCTCAAATTTCAAGATACGACTCCTAATATATATTTTTCAATGAATAATTTAATATTAGAAGCTCTAATATTTAATTTAATCCATCACAACATATATATATTGTATAGAAATTAATAAATTTATATCAGAGAATATTCCTGTGAAGAACATTTTCTCTAAAATAAACATTGGCGCGTTCTTTGCATTATGCCCTTTCATTAAACAATTTATAAACATCACGCTTTCAAGTCAAATAATTCTTCAACAGGAGTTTTCATATTACACAGATAACTATATATAATTTTATAAACTATTAGAAAGGTTTTTGCATGCGGCTGTCATGTTCAAAGACTTTCTTAATGTATAAAATAAATTCGAGATACACGTTTAGCTAATAAAGCTTCATAATCTACAGTAATGTAACCCTTTATGTTTGTATGTAGGTATAGGTGTCCCTTTTACTCTCGATCTGATTGGCTTCTCATCGTTACGTGACCTTAACCAGCCAACCAGATTTGATTTCATTAGTCAATCAGCGCGCAGTGTTTCTTCATCTTAGATAATGCACATTTCATAAAGAAATTCTATATTAAATATTAAAATAGTTGGTTCAAATCCAGAATGTTTTAATTTTATTAATTAAAATATTTTTTAAATTTATGTAGCTTTCTATTTGTACTTTTTAAAAGTGGATTTTATCTCAGGGTTGTATATATATATATATATATATATATTTAGGAGACATATTGATATTAGAAATTTAAAATATATTTGTAATATAGGAATATCTGACTTTCATTCTGAAATGTTAAATTTTAATGGCGTTAGGATAGCTCAAATTTTGAACACAGATATACACTCATGGAGACAAAACTTAAGGAAGTTGTAGGTTTCAGAATGTATATCGGGATTCAGACAATAACTCTGAAATATATTACAGTGACCTTTATTGAAGACACACGAGATAACCAAGTGTGAACAAAGACTTTCAACTAAGTTTCATCCAAAAGTGTGCATGTAGGATGGATTCTTCTTGTAATGTGCCGTCGTACGTGCGACTGTATATATAATCTAATGTTTTAGTTATAAATTAATTTATACATATTAATTGCGAAGAAGGTAAATATTAATAATTATCTTTTCTAACGTGGAAATAGTTATAGAAAATAAACAATTCTATCTCTCTACAATACATGGTTACTTAAAACCTACAATAACTTCAGAATTAAACATACGGGCTTTCTTTAAGCCGAAGAGACCATTTCACAAGAATTCACTTCTCCAAAAAGTGTAATCCCCGTATAAAGTAAAAGAAATGCGACAAAAAGCTTTTTAAGATATTTTCTATGAAAATGCCACTTTTTTTTTTCTTGAGGCGAGAGAATATTTCGAAACAAAAAAAGAAAAACCGGAATTACAATCTGTTAGAAAGTTGGTGCCCTAAATCCACCAAGCAATATTTGAGTAGCATATTGGAATTCCAAAATTCCAATAAACCAATGTAAAGTGAAAGGTCTTCCCTATTTAGATAAAGTATCGAAAAATTTTATTTCTTCTTCTTATTATTATAATAGTATTCCATTTCTTATTTCTACTCGATTTTATCAGTCTAATAATGATAAATAATTATGATGGGATAATATGATATCGTTAGAGAAAATAACATTTAATTCTGTCACAATCCTTATTTAAACTTAACCTGAAATTCATGGTAAACGGTTTGCGGATTTCGACAAATTAGAAGGAAGAATCATATATCGCCGCAACTCTTTTTATTTTAATAATAATAATAATAAATTAGCTGAAGAAGGGCTTGCCCGAAAGCTTCCTTAACCGCTATAATAATAAAAAGAGTTGCGGCGATATATGATTCTTCCTTCTAATTAACCTGAAATACTTGAAGGAAATTTTGAGAAATCATTCAATTTATTATTAGAATGAACATATTTTTTGTTTCAGAATGAAATTTTACTTAAATATGGATTTATTAAGTATTTTTATTTAAAATATAATTCAAAGTGTTTTTTATCACAATTTATACTGATAATAGATGTCACTCTATTTATAAATAGATTATTTTTCAATTTTCTTTAACAAGTATTTTAATATAAAATTGCCGAAATTTTCAGTCTTGAAAAAGTTTAGTTGGTTTTGGAAAACTTATGTATAATATGTAAATATAGTATTTAAGAAAATATGTATTTAAAGTTGCATAACTATGACGTCTTTAAGTTGTATTCCAATAAGTCTCAGCAATTTAACGATTTAGTCTCAAGTATATAGCGTTTTTATATAACGTCATTTTATCTGATATTTTTGTCAGAAAATCTTATAACAAAAATATAAAAGATAAATGGCGACTAGTATATATGAGAAAGAGAATTTTTATCGATAATTATTAGAAATATTGGGGATATGTATGTTAGCTATAATATCTTATTAATATTATATCAAATGTGAAGTAGTTTAATTACACATTTCGCTCTATATATATGTTTCCATTCTTATATGCACATATATAGGAGAGGAGTATATGTAACATAGGGAATGCTATCAGGGAATATATCCATCACATAGAGGGTGAGAAAGAAGAAAAGGAGAGGCGGGCCAATCGAAATCCTCGTGGCATTCATGTGACGTACGGCTCGAAGCTGATTGGTGTTTACCAATGACCAAGTTAATCAATGAAAACCTGATTGCGCAGGGAAAATCCAATTCCATTTTGTATCAACTATATATATATATAGATATATGTAACTTTCTGATTGTATCTTCGTCAATTTCTATCAATTAACATAATTTATGTGGGAGTTTAATAACAGTGGTACATCTCTCTGTGTTAATATTGCTTCACACCTTTCACGTTTGGTTTTATAATTTTTAATAGCTTATTTCATATTTCTGTGTAAAAAATAGACATTTCGGCCTGTTTTATTTTCTCAACGTTTCAACAAATATATTTTGTCTTCGTTAGGAGACGCCTTGCCAAATGCTTTATTTTTATTTATTTCTCCTGACGAATTCAAAAGAATTTGGTTGAAACGTTAAGAAAAAAAATTCTAACTGGCCGAAGTGTCTATTTATTTTTTTACAGAAATATGAATGCCGGCCAGGCAGCCTCTATCTTCAAGATAATTTATTTCATTGAATGTGTGAATATTGATACAGTTAAACCTGTCTATAGCGCCCACTCTAAATAGCGCCTCCCTCTCTATAGCGCCCGATTTTAAATACGTAGTACGATGCGATTTACATTAAAAGTGACCTGTCTATAGCACCCTATTTTGGCGAGTCCCAAGAGTGGCGCTATAGACAGGTTTAACTGTATTATGGTTTTTAAGAATATTTTATTATAAAGTGATCTGACAGTTGAGTTATATATAGTGGAATTTGGTCGCGTAGAAATAGATAGTTTTATCACCAGTAAATTTTGTTAATTTGAATATTCTTGGAATTTTCATTCGCAATTTTCTACTTGATTTTTTATTAAGTAAAAATATCATTAGTAGCAGTAAGTTTGAAGTTGGGTTTCAATTTGAATCCTCTCTATATATAATCTTCCTCTTTCAAGGCTACATATTAAAAATATGTAAACTAAAACCCAACCTTCCTATTTAGATATTTCCAGTGGGGAATATACCATATATAATGCCACCGGGAAAACCTTTCAAAGTAATCTTCGTACATTTGGCTGGGAATTTCCAACTTTAGAAATGGAGAAACTTATTGGGAAATATCTAGAGCTCTCACAAACCTATCTGATCGCTATATACGGATTATATTGAGTGAGAAACTGCGATATATTCAATTATATGAAGGTATTTGGAACCTTTCGTGAGGGAGAACTAATATTCTCTATAAGGGAAATTATATATATGAAGACTGAGTATATTTATATTTCTCTCTAAAAGGGGGTAGGTACGTTTAATTATATAACATTTTTATTGATAAATATGTATCAAATTTTTAAATTGTGTATTACGTAATATGTAATTATGTGTTATATAATATATATATTTATGATTAGACACTAAACAAATTGCAATTTTAAAATATTCCTGCGGAAATAGATGACTAGGTTAAAAATCAAAGCTATCAAATATAATAACATATGAATCCAATTTTATATATTTCCTTATTGGAATACAAAAAATAAAATAATGTAACAAAATTAACATATTTTAAATATCCCAGCTAGCTGGCTGGCTGTAGAAAGGCGAAAAGAAAAAACATTCTATAGACATAGCTCTCACGTGACGGGAAGGCACGATGCGCTGTTCCCCTAAACCTGGCGCCATCTTTCGTGGAAAAAGCGAACCATTTGTTACACATATAAAATAACTGTACACATTTCGATACACTAATATTTATTTACATATATAAATCGTCAGAGCTACTAATGCAAGACCTTACTGCTATGATAGAAATTATTAGAGTAGAAGCCTTGGTTCATCAGTGGTAAACCCTCTCAGCGGTTTCGCTAAATTAATTTCCAGCCCGCTCACTATTTTATTGGATATTATTGATTTATATTTGTATTTTTTGGATCGCATATTACGAATATCCAGGTCATTTATGGACAAAAGCTTCATTTGGACTGCATAAAATAATATAATTAATAAGAAAATATTTATTTACGTGAAAAGACATCCTCACACAAGGTCAACAAATTCATTTATAACACAAAGCGAAATTTGGAAATAAATTAAATTTTTACATAGTTACATATTGGCATATTTTATGAAAAAGGCATCTCCTTATCGTGCAACTGAAAGTTTCGGATGGCTTGCGTCATCTATCGGAATAAATACCAACTATATATATGATTAATCAAGAAAAGCTAACCACGGACGCGTTTCGGGCTGTTGGCCCTCATCAGCGTGGTGCAAGCTGTGGTGCATATTGGCATATGTTACTTTTCTTCAGGCGCCTCACGCGGTTTGTAGATACATCCGGGATGATGGAATTTCTAATATACACAGTCTATATATGATGGAATCTATGGTGAGATATTTCATAAATAGGTGTTTGTTTCTTAGGTTCTCTGCCTTCCTGGATGAGGTTTCGAATGCTTGGAGCCGTAAAATAGTGTTAGAAACCTTTTGGGGACGCTGTCTCCCTTTTCAAATAAACCTAATCTCATGAAATTTGCCAATTTATGAAGATATTACAAATGTGTGGAGGGCCGAAACGTTACAAATAAAGAAAGGTTATAGTGGATGACTGATCATATGTATAAATCCATCCGGAAATTTACATATCTTCTCGAGTTGATTCAGTAGAGATTCATATATATATGGTCCAATTATATTTACATATATTTACAGGTAAATTCACTTCAAGCAACGCTCTTTCTAACAAAATATTCAAAAATACATAAAGCTCTAATAAGGAACGGTTTTTAAATATTAAAGTGCGATATAACAAATTAAGCTTATATATATATATGGCATATATACGACACATATGGCATTATACCCGGACAATTTAAGCGAGTATAATGATGGAGGAATGCTAGAGGAATATCAGAGCATAGCTCCTAAAGAGGGGAGAAGATATTTTTCTCCAATAAGTTTTTCCATTTCTAAAGTTTGAAATTTTATTTCGAGCCAAATGCGAAGATTATTTTGAAAAGTTGCTCTGTGAAATGGCAAAGAAAATATCTTTTAAATTAAACTTAACTTCAAGTCCGTTGGAAATAAGTAAATAAATCTGTGAAGACTTTGAGATAATATACTTTTAATATGTTCGGTGATTAAATAGAGATATGGTGGAAATCAATTTTATCTTATATCGTTCTTATATATATATGCAACTTGTATAAAATAGGTATTCAGCAGTTTGGATTATAATTGTGCTAAGTCATAGTTTAAACTGATGATATTGTAAAATTCGATATATATCTATGCAACTTGCATATAAGTTCAATATTGTAAATATGTAAATATTCCCAATAAAAATTGTGAAGGATCTATCCAATCCTGACTATTTGTAGCTAAGTTTATTTGGATCTCTCTCTCTCTCTCGAATTATTTTATTTTTATACAATGACTTTCGGTGTTACACGGTTTCAACTTGGAAATGATTGGAAGTTAAGGCTTCATTTTTGGAGCGATGATTCGTGATCTCAAAAGAGAAATAAATCCAAAATTACATATTTCTATATTGACTATCTTCGGAGTTAACAATCTAAAATTGTCAAAATTAAACATTTATACAGATACATCAGAGGTGCACTGCTCGTCTTCCCCGCTTCAGCCGTTTTCAAAATGTTCTCTGACACATGTGAGATGGGTTTATGTTCTATTCAATATATATGAAAACAAATCAAAATAATTAGCCTAACCTTTAGCTATTAAATTCGAATGATGTGCTTTATATTAAATTTGCATGCTAAGAAACAATGTAAAAAACTGATGGGATTTCCTCTTAATTGCATCTAGGTAGATGAAAAGCGTAAGAAAAATTATATTTATTTAACTTACTTACATATAATACGAGCTAGTTACATATATAATATGACCTATTTACATATAATATGACCTGCTTAAGTACATAATAAATATATGACCTTATGTGACATATATAATAATATATACCCAGTATAGAGACAATTAGATAGTCACAAAGATGTACAAACCAATATAGATATGAGGGGTGGGCTAAATACATATTTCTCCTGTGTAAGTCCCCGATGTCACAGATCAAAGGATCTTTTCATCTTTTCAATCACTTATCTTAATTGCCCCCTCCTATCATTTACCATTGAGCAAAAAAAATGATCCAAAAAGACGCCGCGCGATTTTATGAGCAATTAATTTTAAAAGATTTCTTCTCTTTCTCTTCGATTTGATTGGATATTCGACAAGTTGGTTCTCTTTGTAGGTAGTTACCTCCTTTCAGGTGATTGGTGGATGAACGTGATACGTGCTTTCAAAGTTATTGCAACCACGATGTAATACGAGCTCTTATTTCATCTCTTTGTGTCTAACTTATTTATTTATCCCCAGGTATAAAAATGATATAGTTCGCTTAGAACATGGATAAATATAGTTTATCCTGGAGGTGGTGGTCTCTTACCAATGATTCTGTTATGTCAGGAGAAGTCTCTCTCAACAGAGAGTGAACCTCTGATAAAAGACCACTCTCCAGGAAAGACCATGTTTAATCAATATTTAAGCTACGTTCTCTCATCAAACATTATACTACATATATCTATATTTACCTTTAAATACAACCATCAAGTATAATTCCTTTACATTTATGTATATATCAACAGTGCGCTTTCTGTTAAAAAAACTGAAGCTATTCCTCGACATGGCAATAGCCGGGGAGAAGTCCAATCTACGAGGAACACTATCCGACTTCAGAACGGCATGTAACATCATACCAGACGATCCTCAGTGAGATTCGTCTGATGAAAATAATATTTAAGTTTAATTTTTTAATTTTTTATAAATATATATTAACCCTATATAATTTTATATGTATGATTAATAAATATGTTTCAATATCTCAATCTGTTTTAAAAAAATGTAATATAAGAAATAAAGCCACATAAATTTCCTTTAAAAACCTAATGAAACTCACTTCTATTACTGCTGTGAAATATTATGGTTCATTTCTTATATGTAAATGGCGCATTGTTGTTTTATGTTTAATTTACACGTATAGGTGAAAAAAAAGGAAAAAATAGAAAATAAGGTCAGGTGTTGATATTAAAAATAAAGAAAGCATATCCTGACTGCTCAGGTAAGTGGTCAGGTTAGGCCTTCTTTATACATATAGGTGATGTGCTGTAAGTTGTAGAGGTGGGAATTTCCTTTGTGATAGAAGGCAAGATGTTGCGTCAGACAACGTGGTGTGGCGAGGCCTAACTTACTTCTATTTACAACTTTCTTTCTCTTTATATTTATTCTTATAGATTAGTATTTAAACTTCTTTATACGGTACAGTTTGTGTATAAGTACTCATGCATTGAATATAATAATATTAATAAAATAAAATACTATACAGAAGGGATATTGTTAAGTTTTTATGTGAAGAGAAGGAATTGTTTGCCCGTTGATCCTATATTTAAGATTTAATTTTATTATTTGTTCTATCAATCTGCATAGTCTATTTAAGCTCTATTATTTACATATTAATGATGATATGATGAATACTATAATTAGTGATGATGATACTTATTTACACGATTAAATTAAGAATATTTATATTAACTTTGTGGATACATATTCAGGCAGAATATTGAGACAGCAGACTTTATTTATCTGGCAGAAGACGACTCCAATTAACCTTTTACAGCAGACGACCTCCCTGTGGGATTTTTTTCCCGGCTTACTTAATACATCTGTGAACGTCTCATCGTGTTTCACACTCAAACACACGCTTATGTAACTTTGATAATATGTAAATTTGGGTAAGCTTATTCAACCGGATATAAATATTCATGTTACTTTAAATCTCAATCTATCGAAGACAATAGAGAGATAAGAATATGTGTCCTTAGAATATAGTTTCATGTAGGTATCAATGTATCCATAGATAATAGATATCCCTTTCTCCTTCAATGAGCTAAGAATGTATTTATTAAATATATGAAACATTTGTTTACGATGCAATAGCGTATCATGTTATCAAAAAATACAAAACTATTTTAGACGCGTATGATTCTTCTTTTTTTTTCTTTTTTAATAAAACAATATATACTGCGACACTTGAAGTTACACCGCATGAGTTTCTTTTAACGAAAAATCAAAATTTTATTTTAAGGTGAAATATCGATCATTTCTAACCTTTTTGGATGAGGTATGAAAGGATGAATCATGAAGAGTAATGACGAACGGAAAAATAAAAGTGTCCAGGGATGGGAATCGAACCCACAATGTTCCGGCCTAGTGGACATATGGCATCTGCCCGGTAAGGGCAGCCCGGTTTACAATCACAGGCCGCAGTGTATTATATTGTAATATATACTGCCCTTACTGCAATGGAAAAATTAATGGGAGGGCCTGGCTCATCAGTAATGAACCCTCCCAGCGGTTTCGCCAGTTTAATCTACCATACATTTGTTTGATAATCTTTGCTATTTGAAAGTTTACATTATAAGCCATATCATAGGTGCGTATCCATCTTTCTTCAAAGCTTAATCTAGTCATGTTATAACCAACATGTAAACATAGGTGTGCTTAGAATTATTTACATTTGGATAGGATTGGAGCTTCATTGATTTGTTTTGAACACAACGTGACTATCTTCTCACCAATGTGCAAATATAAATACTATGTTTTAGAGAGTGCATTTATTAATAGGAAGACGTACCATTTTGACATATAGGTGATATTTCAGATAGGTACCAATGACGTTTCAAACATTTTTACTAAAGAAATAACTTATAGTTGACTATGTCTGGTCAACAACATTTTAATTTTGTCTTAAAGGATTTTTTTTATAACGTATCAGATAGAGAGAGAGATTGAAACTGATATATTACAATGTCCATATAAGATTATATAAGGTTGAATACAGAATAAATATAAATATATAATGATAAATATGTAAAACCGTAAGATAGAATCCTCTGATGTATAAGTTGCAGTAACACATGAAAACACTCAGGCATAAATTATTCATGTTAATTTAAAAAAAATTTGCACATTTTAAAATATGTAAATAACATACCATCTACTTATATATTTGCCTTATTCTGTCTGTTTGTTTGTCTGAAGCTCACGGATAGAATGCGCGCCCATTGGCTGCCAGCAAACACGTGACCTCCCTGCCCGCCCCCCCTCTAGACAACCCTGTTATCAGCTGTGTGATACATACACCTGTCTATAGCGGCCATTCTAGACAACCCTGTTATCAGCAGTGTGTTACATCCACCTGTCTATACAGACCACCCTGTCTATAGCGGTCACTTTAGGCAACCCTGTTATCAGCAGTGTGATACATACCCCTGTCTATACAGACCACCCTGTCTATAGCGGTCACTTTAGGCAACCCTGTTATCAGCAGTGTGATACATACACCTGTCTATACAGACCACCCTGTCTATAGCGACCACTCTAGACAACCCTGTTATCAGCTGTGTGATACATCCACCTGTCTATACAGACCACCCTGTCTATAGCGACCACTCTAGACAACCCTGTTATCAGCTGTGTGATACATCCACCTGTCTATACAGACCACCTGTATATAGCGGCCATTCTAGAAAACCCTGTTATAAGCTGTGTGATACATACACCTGTCTATAGCGGCCACTCTAGACAACCCTGTTATCAGCTGTGTGATACATCCACCTGTCTATACAGACCACCCTGTCTATAGCGGTCACTTTAGGCAACCCTGTTAGCATCAGTGTGTTACATTCACCTGTCTATACAGACCACCCTGTCTATAGCGACCACCCTAGACCACCCTGTTATCAGCTGTGTGATACATCCACCTGTCTATACAGACCACCTGTATATAGCGGCCATTCTAGAAAACCCTGTTATCAGCTGTGTGATACATACACCTGTCTATAGCGGCCACTCTAGACAACCCTGTTATCAGCTGTGTGATACATCCACCTGTCTATACAGACCACCCTGTCTATAGCGGTCACTTTAGGCAACCCTGTTAGCATCAGTGTGTTACATTCACCTGTCTATACAGACCACCCTGTCTATAGCGACCACCCTAGACAACCCTGTTATCAGCTGTGTGATACATCCACCTGTCTATACAGACCACCCTGTCTATAGCGGCCACTTTAGGCAACCCTGTTATCAGCAGTGTGATACATACACCTGTCTATACAGACCACCCTGTCTATAGCGACCACTCTACAGCTGTGTGATACATCCACCTGTCTATACAGACCACCCTGTCTATAGCGGCCACTCTAGGCAAGCCTATTATCAGCTGTGTGATACATCCACCTGTCTATACAGACCACCCTGTCTATAGCGGCCACTCTAGGCAACCCTAGGAAGCAAGATGTATACAAGGTGTAGACAAGATGAAGATCTAGATGAAGATTAAAACGTTTTTAAAATATATTCGCACTCGGGTAAAACCCGGGCGTTGCCCGGGCTATTCGTCTAGTTATACATAACGGCGAATAATATTGGTACTTCCATTTTTTGCAAGTACACTTTGATCTTAGCCAAAAAGCCGAGAAGAGATATATTTTTTCAATTTTTTGCAAGTGTTTACGAACTTTTGGAACAACCTTGTATATGTATTTTTTTCCTATGCGGCATATTTCTCTATATGAAATTATATTTTTATTCGAGCTGAAATAAAAACTGATACTAGATGGCACATATTTCCTTACTTTTATTGATAGGAGAGTTATCCACTTAAAAATATATATAAAGTTATTTATTTTAACACTCCCTAAATAATAATGAAAATATATAAGGAGACAAGGGTCGCCTTTCCCGTCAAAATAGAAGCCAAAACCAGACGCCATCTATTGACCGTCGTCGCAAACTAGCGGCTTCGGGTCGGTGACAAAGTCACAACACCAGCTTTGGCAAACTGAAAATAGATGGCGTCTGGTTTTGACGTCTATTTTGACGGGAGAGGCGACCCTTGTTTCCTTAGATCAATATCCTCCCGGCAAAATTTCCATCTATAAAAACATATAAATCCTAATAAGCAAATATTATTTTTCTTACAGTAATTTATTATGAAATTATATAATGGCATTAATATATATAACTAATCATATAAACGAGATAATATATTTTATAAAGTAAATAAAAAAAAACATTGTTTACGAAAAAAAAAATATTTATCACTAAAATAATTGGACTTGCATTAACGTCATACTTATGCTTGATCCGTTTTGACATTGCTCCATTATATTATTTTTTATTGGTATACAAAGAGTCTGTGAGTTAATTAATTAAATTTGACCATGGCTCAGTGAATGTACCTTGTTAAAGCTTGTAAACCGGGATAAAAAGTTAATTATGACTTTTAAAAAAATATTTTCATAGAGGTAACACAAACCTTTCAAAATACACTTTTTATATTTATCTTCCGATATTTTGAGACAAAATATAAATAAAAATATTACCTCGTTAAAATAGTTTAATTATTACAGTTTTTTATTCTGTTTACAGCCGCATTGTGACTATTGAAAATTGGTACTAATTTTAACAATCCTTAATTTAGGTTTACATATATTCTACGTTGAGGTACAGCTTGCACCACGCTGATGAGGGCCCACAGCCCGAAACGCCTCCGTGGTTAGCTTTTCTTGATTAATCAAGAATGGGTATTTGGCCAATTCTGGAATAATTAAAAATCAACGAGAATAGTTGATATTTATTCCGATAGATGGCGCAATCTATCTGTTCGAAATCTCTCTCTTTCAATGATTTTTTAGTAGTTAATAAATGATTCGTATTAAAATAATCCTTGTTATAACATTGTCGACTAATTCTCTATCATCATTATTTTTGTATTATTTACATATTTGTTAATTCGGAAAAATTCAACAATGATTTTTAATGAAGTAGCTGTTTATTTTCATTCCAATAGATGTGTCGCAAGCTATTAGTAAATGCCCTTTAAACGATCAGAAAATGCCTTTTTTACTTAAAACCCAAATAGACCGGAATCTGAATGCTAATTTTTTATCAATAGCTGTTTTTTGATATATATTAATATATATATGCTGATGAGGGCCAACAGCCCGAAACGCGTCCGTGGTTAGCTTTTCTTGATTAATCAAGAATGGGTATTTGGCCAATTCTGATATAATTAGAAATCAACGAGAATAGTTGATATTTATT
Source organism: Cordylochernes scorpioides (assembly GCA_030710605.1). NCBI lineage: Eukaryota > Metazoa > Arthropoda > Arachnida > Pseudoscorpiones > Chernetidae > Cordylochernes > Cordylochernes scorpioides. Next base: position 58,818,410 of record CP092884.1, read on the forward strand.
CCGATAGATGGCGCAAGCCATCAGCAACTTTCAGTTGCACGATAAGGAGATGCCTTTTTCTTAATATATTCTACTGTCTTAGACTCATATTTACATAGTTAAATACATATTTACTGTATTCTCTAACAAATGCAAGCAATATAATAAAACCAGACACTAATACAATAGTAGAGCGGTGTGGAGATTAAACTGACGAAACCGCTATGAGGGTTTATTACTGATGAGCCATGCCTTTTTCATTTTTTTATAAATTCCGATGTCTGTAGGACTCTAGTATCTAAGTATGTTTATTATTATAAGGCAGCGTTTAAAAATTAGTACTACTTTTCATCGGTAGATGGAGCTATGTTTATAATAATAATATTTGGAGATTATTGATTTTTTAATATAATTAATTAACTTCATATATTTTATGAAAAAGGCATCTCCTTATCGTGCAACTGAAAGTTGCTGATGGCTTGCGCCATCTATCGGAATAAATTGTTAACGATAAAGTTGCACGATAAGGAGATGCCTTTTTCATAATTTATGGACCTTATCCCAGTACAATATCACATTTGTACTATTTTTTGCATATATTTTATTAGAACAAAGATACAAATAGAGAAATATGTATATATATATATGCATTTAAATATACATTATAATACAATATATTATTTAATACAATAATCCCTTGTTTCAATATTAAGATTAAAACTTTAGGCTTCCAGGGATAAGTTTATTTTAAAACATTTTAATTCACAAATATCTCTAGCTTTCAGGCCCTATGTTCACCTTAACAATATGCATTAGAGCTCTGAGAAGCGGTCTGGTGGATTAAATTGTCGAAACCGCTGGGAAGGTTCACCACTGATGAGCCAAGACCTCCCAATCTATTTTTCATCGCAGTAAGGACAGTAGAAGTTTGTATTATGTGTAAAAGAAACATTCGTGCTCTCAAATCCTTTCATTTTATATGTATAAGATGGCGCGTTATTGCTTTGTGTTAATATGCATTATATCCATCAATACAACTAAATAACATAAAGATGGTAATAAAGAAAGAGATACAACACCAGTTTTGGTAAATTCAGATAATAAGCCAACAACCATGGATTCAGGCTATTACAGTCATCAAAGTACAGAAACGGCTCCGATTTCATAACATCCTGCGAGAGGAGCTATCGACTCTGTAGAAGATAGAGGTTGGCAGGGGCGGTTTTCAGGCTAGATTACAATATGCAGGAGGATGGTATTTATTTAACAAAAGTGGCGGCACCTCTCCCTTTATTTATTCTTTCGAACAATGCGTTGTTTATCACCGCAAGTGTAAAACGGAAAGATGGTAATGAAGAATGAACTATAACACCAGTTATATATATATAATTGAACTATTAGCAAATATTAGATTTTTAGAAAAAATATATTTTACAAATATTTTTAAGGGACAATTCGCCGCTCTTTATCGAAGTTGTCTTTGTAGTTTAAACTGAATCATCACGTTATCAACCCTCACTATACAAAGATTCATTTTTACATTGCACTTGTATATAGAGAGAATGAATCACGTAATTTGAGAAAATTACAAACCTCGATATATATATATAATACCGTTAAGAGAGTTTCAAAATTTATAAAATTTGTTATTTAGTTTAAACATGTAAGGTTTGTTTATATATATAACTAGCCGAATGACCCGGGCAACGCCCGTGTTTTACCCGATTGAATGTTTTTATTCAAATACTATTTGTTACAATTATAAATTGGCGCCTTAAATAAATGCATATATTAGTTAATAACTATAGCCTATGTGCTTTATCTGTCTATGTACTGTTGGCTTCCGTAGGCGTCTCTTACAGGGAAAAAAAAGAGAGGATTCCATTTGGTTATTAACTAATATATGCATTTATTTAAGGAGCGACCCGCTCCAACACAATAATTACATAAACGAAAAGGCGAGTGGGGGGGGGGCAAAGGTGGCGTGACCGTAGCCAACCAATAGGAGGGCGCCATTCCAAAAAAAAAAAAGCAAACGGTGACAGAGATGAAAACTGATGACTGATTGTTGATTAGGAGATGAGGAATGACTCAAAGTTGATTTCAAAATCTGTATTTCTTAATATATTTTACTTTTCTCTAATTTACAAAAATATTTTTACTATTAATATATATATAATTTGTTCTGAAAAAATAGAGCAATCCATATTTAAATCTAGATAATAAAGAGGCATATATTTAATTGAATAAAAACTAGCAAATGAATATTTTTATTCGATCCAATATAATATATTCCTTTTTATATATTATCTAAAAATATAATTTCATATATATCACATGAGAGTCATTCTCCTCGTGTAAGCTCGCCTAAAAGAAAGCCAAATACAATGTATACTGATGAATGGATCCACCAATAGGTTCCTATAGTTTAATTGGGTAAATGTTTGCGGCCTAATTTTCTCTTTTTAAAGTAAGTTACCTTTTGTTTCTTCCCGCGTACCTCAGTGGGATCCATATGTCGAATGGTGGGCTTGCTTGAAAACCAGCTTTTGGTGTGAACACAAGGTTAGAGTTATATATATATGTTATATAAAAATTATATTTTATTTCAAAATCATAAAATCTAGAACAAATTACTCTGTTTAAATCGACCGCCAGACGTCGCCGCTTTCCCTATATAGGCCCATTGTTGTTGTTTCCCGTTGGCCGGCTCAAATCATTTTGTACATATGTAAATATGTAATTTTTGTTTTCTTCTTTACGCCTCAAATCAGGTATTCTTTCTTTATTATGTCTATCAGCACAATTAAAGCAAATTGTGTTTCAAAGTTTATTTTATAATTTTTAACACGATTGCACAACAATAGCATAAAATACTGCATAGCAATATCATAGAATTATGTATCCAAAAAACAATCAGTATCATTAAGTAATAATTCAATATTTCTAATTCCAAAATCATCAGAAATGTATCACTATAATATAGGTGATATGAATGATTTGTTTGTTGTTAGATAAAGGATTGAGGATGCAGTCATGATGAAAGAATAATAATTATTTACTATCAAGTAGTTTTTATTTTCAATTACTTGAAGAAAAATTACACATTCATTATTTTCACAATTATATAGAATTTATGAAATTAATTCTATATTAGTGATTTAAAATATAGATATGTTAACTACGCATATTTACAACAAAACTGAAAGTCATTATAAAAACGATGATTTAAAAAAGTATAATTATCAGTGAATGAAAATGAAATATATATTTTTTCAAATATAAAATATTTGAGTTTGTAGATTATATAAATATTATATAGATATTTTATAATTATTAATGAACGTTTTAGAATAATTTGGAGTAGAGTTGGAAATATAGTGTCAGTATAGCCCTGGCTTGACTTTAATAAATATAATAATATATTGAATCCTATATATTTTATAATACACGAGAGAGAGAGAGATTGCAATATAAACTCTTAATACAATAGCTGTCTATGTGATAATGCCTAGATTAGGTTCTGTCGGATAGAATATAAACTTGCTTCCTTCCCCAACCTATATTGGCTTTAATTCTTTGTTCTTGATTAAGGCTCAACACCTGATCGTTTTAGGACAAAGAGTTTCATACGCGTCTATATTAGTTTCGAATTTTGATAACAATCGTGCGCTAATGCATCATAATATAATTGATCCAATAAAAGATACACAAATTGATGTTTGTGGAAGCGCGGTTGCTCGAAGCATATTATATATTTATAATTGTATGTAATTCTGCTGTCCTCAAAGCTTATGTCCATAGTTCATCTAAAATACCCATTCCAAGAGTCAAGCATCAGTATCACTATAAAAGGAAGTTCCAAAAATGCAATATAACAGCGGTATGGTAGATTAAACTGGCGAAACCGCTGGGAGGGTTCGCCACTGATGAGCCAGGCCCTCCCATTAATTTTTACATTGCAGTAAGGGAAGTAGAAATTGTTTTATTTTTAAAAGAATCATACGCGTCTATAATAGTTTCGAATTTTGATAAAATAGTTTTTTAAATAGAACATATGGGAACAAGGTTTAAAACTGTATACAGAGTTCTGCTGCAGGTTTTCTATGACGTTGATAATATTCGAAAGTTTATAAAAATATGTTTTATCAAAAGGAAATTCCATTCCATCAAAAATAGTAATCATATATTTATTCTAACTCCTCAAGTTATCTCGATGTGATTATCGTTAAATTATTCATTTCTTCCTATATTTAATCCCAGTGTCTAAATATTAGGATAATTTATATAAAAGCTACATGGAATTCAGCTTTGCTCAGAGGCGATATCGTAGCCAATGAGAATCTTCCGAGGCGCGAATATTGCTAGTTAAAAACTTTACATGGAATTCAGGATAGGTAGATGTACGGCTGCCGTTGAATCAAAGAAGGTGAAGCATTTATTGTGACATTTTGAGTTGTGTCGTTTCTAACATGGTGACACCTTGGATGGCCCTGACATAGATTGGTTGTTAGAGCTTAGTATTAATGTGATTTCTCCATTTAACCTGTAGTATCATTGAGGTTTAGTAGATTCTATAAGTTTAGCCATAGTACACACCACATAGATAGCTCACCTTTATATTATGATGCACTAGCGCGCCATCTGTTATGAAAATTAGAAACTATTTTAGACGCGTAATATTCTTTTTGAAATTAAACAATTTCTACTGCCCTTACTGCAATGAAATTAAACTGGCGAAACCGCTGGGAGGGTTCACCACTGATGAGGCAGGCCCTCCCATTAATTGTTTCATTGCAGTAAGGGCAGTAGAAATTGTTTAACTTCAAAAAGAATATTACGCGTCTAAAATAGTTTCTAATTTTCATAGCTCACTTCACTCTGACGATGGCTCTTGGCCCTGTATTAGATATTAGAAGCTAGCCACCACATATAGCTATATGGATGTTCACCACTTTTGTAGTTACAAGGTGCCAGAGCTTTCTTTGGTCACTTGGAGTCACTTTTGGGTTTGGAATTTTGCAAGTATCAAGGGTCATTGAAGTATAAAAAAAGTACACTATTCGCGCGGGGTTCGATCCCGGGTCGTGGTTTTCAAATATAAGACAGTTTGTCGATCAACCGCTCTTCTACCAAAATGGCTTTAATTTAGGAATCCTCAAGGGGCTTGATGGAGGACAATTACAGTTCGTTCCTCAAGACAACCATTCCTCACGGGATGTAACTTCCATTTATATAGTTGAGAAAAAGGTATTTTCTGATCATGCAACTAGTAGTTGATGATGACTTACGCCATCTATCGGAATAAATATCAACTAATCGTTGATTTTTAATTATTCCAGAATTGGCCAACTTGATTAATCAAGAAAAGCTAACCACGTACGCGTTTCGGGCTGTTGGCCCTCGTCAGCGTGGTGCAAGCTGTACCTCAACGACCAAAAAGGCTGATCTTTGGGGCATCCTGAAAAACCATGAAACAGGTATTTAGGCTGGAAGGGCGCGAGAACGCCAATCAATGTGAAAACTAGTACAAAAGTGAATTTGTACTTGGATAAGGTAGATAAATTTATTAAGATAAATTCACTTTTGTACTATTTTCCATTTATGTAGTTGAGTAAAGGGCATCTCCTGATCGTGCCACTATTATTGATGATGGCAATAATTAGAAATCAACGATCAGTTGATATTTATTCCGACAGATGGCGTAAGCTATCATCAACTTTTAGTTGCACGATTAGAAGATCCCTTTTTCCTTAATTTACCCACCTGATTCCGATACAATTTAACTCTTTTGTAATATGTTTTCCATAGATATGTATTTATCTAGAAAGGATATATTAATAAAATTATCAAACCCACCTATTCTCCCAATGTCGGAGGTACCTACCTGCAACTTGACAATGGCGGATTAACAAAATTGATCAGAACAAGGAATCAATGGAAAGTAATTTTAAAGAAATGGCTTTTTAAAATTGGAAAAAAAGAAGGTCGAGGAAAAAAGAGAATTGGTAATGAGAAGCTACACTAATTGGATTAATTGATAGCTTGGCGTCGTGTGTGACGTTACAGACTAATTTAATTACACAACTACTAATTAATATACGTTTATCACATATATATATATATTGTGTATTTATATGTTATATGTATAATTGAAGCGCTTTTTATTAGAAAACTATATTATTTCTCAAATCCTATATACAGGATTTTATTCTTTAGAAAACTTTATAAAGCTGAAGCTATTGTCCTCCCTCGTGCTATGTGGAAAGAAAGGAAAATGTTGCCGAGTTCGAAACTTTGGTGATGTGGGATGTCTATGTTTCTGTCCATACTGGATGATCAATTGAAGAAGAACAGCTTGACAAAATAAACTTTCGTGTTTTGTCGGCATTTGGTGATAAATTATCTTGATATCTTTCTAGTGTGGAAATACGATTATTAAATTTGGTATGTTTGATCTAGTGTCTGTTTGCTAATAATAATGTTCTATTGCCTGGTAATGATGATTTATATGTTGTTTTACTTGTTATCTTAAATGTATTTTTCCTGTCTCTCCAATATTGAGAGAAAATCTGGAATTACAAGAAAGGGTGCAAATAAGATTATATTTTGAGATGAAAACAGGTTTGGAGATGAGAGAAGGTAGGCTGGAATTATTTTAGACGAAAGAGACACTGGGGGACCCTTGAACGTTCGAACATATTAACATATTACCGAAATTGATAATTTACATATTTATATATGAAAAAACAATAGAAAAAAAAAATAAAAGATAAGTGGGTCAGGTGTTGATATTAAAAATAAAGAAGGCATTTCCTGACCACGAGCACATTCTTTATTTTTAATATTTATATATAGCAATGGCATTTTATCTCCTACTTGTTTATATTTACATACTAGCCGAATGACCCGGGCAACGCCCGGATTTTACCAGATTAAATGCTTTTATTCAAATACTATTCGTAACAATTATAAATTGGCGCCGTGGATATCATTCTTGTGAAACGTCCCGCTCCAAACTTTGTTTCTGAGAAGCAATATTTTTATAAAGAGATGATCTGAAGCCCTGGAGGTTGTAGCTCTCTCTCGCGTAGTCTTTAGCCGGGCCTCACGCTGCTGTTTTGTCTCTGAAGCATGCGAAACACTGAATCTCTCCCGCAGATTAGCAAGTCTACGCTCTCTTTCTATAGGCGTTTCGTTAGCACGTTGTTGTTTCCTTTTTTTAGCCTCTGCTTGGCAGTGGCCAAAAGCCTTGCGTTTTTAGAAGGCATTCAGCTTTCTGAAAAAAAACTGTAAAACAATGATACAACACAATCTGAATTATATATATGTTGCTTAGAAATTGAGATAAGAGCTTCATAAAAGGAAAAGGTTAGGCATGAAAATGGTTGTCTTTAAAAAAGTATGTAAAATTTCTGCAAAAGAAGAATACTCCGCATAATTCGATATTAAAATAAAAAATTGAATGAATAACTAAATATAATATTTTTTTTAAACAAAATGTAAATTTAAAAAAGAGGATATATAAATATATTGAATTTAAATAAGAGTTATATATATCGTAGAGAGAGAGAGTGAGAGATGGCGCCATGACTTAGGTCATCGGACCATTACTTCGCATTTTCCCCGCTAGAGGCACTACTTTCGAGCTAAAGGGCAAATTTCCACGCAAATTTGCAAATACCTCGAAAAGTATTCTATATATAGACTTATAAATAATCACTATAAGTTTTTCAATAGTTAACTCTATATACTGTTAAAATTTCAGTCAGATTAGTTACGTATTGTGGACGTGTATAGCCGACATAGGAACAAACATACATACATACACTGACTTATATATATATATAGGGATAGAGCTGACACCTGATTGATAAAATACTTGCAACACATAGAGGAATGTGTGTGTAAACATTCAACCAGTCTCTTTTATTTCATTGGCTTCAAATATCGATGAGTCATTTAGTATGGCGTCAAAATAGACACTATAACTAAGCAACATATATTGACTGTTTCCGCAAACTAGTGAACTCGGATAGGTTCAAAGCCACAACACCAGCTTTGGCAAACTGAGAAGCGTCCACCTAGAGACCATGGTACGGGCTAATGGCCCTCGTCAGTCTAGGGCGATCATGAGATCTGTACGGTATCAGTGCCCGCCTTGGACTGACGAGAGCCATATCCCGAAGCCATGGTTTCCACCTGACGTGATCTAAATAGCGTTTTATCGAAGTCATATAATTTGGAAAGTTCGATGGTTAAACGAATATTTGAGATTTGCATATTTGAAAGGGAAACACGTCTATAAGATAGATCGAGCTGGAAGGCAATAATTAGATGACCACCTAACATAACTCACTTACATACTGGCTCCATTTACACAAACAAGTTGACTCCAATAAACAAAGGCAATATTTACATGATGTCCTTATGTGGCAGCTGATATCCGCGGCCAAGCCATGGCCTCAAGGTAAGTTCATATTTTACCTCTTGTTTTGGATCTGAAATTGCGAACCTTTTTATGATTCAAATTTATGTCTTTGTGGAATTTACCTGAACAGTGCAACCATATAGTCAGGAATAGAAAGATAATGTTTCCGAATAAAAAAAACATAAATGGGGAAATATAAATAATAACCTGATCACTTGTAAATAAGCGTCATTCCGGGAAAAGTTTCTCACAAAGAATAGCATTGCTAAAGCTTCCAGTACTTCTACAGGGGGATTTTATCCTAAAATATGTATTCCTGTAGGATAGGTATCTTCTTCATTTTTTATCTCCACTCAACAATCATATCAGGGCATCAAGCCAGTAAAGCTTGAGATGGTGTCTGCTGAGGTTGAGTAGAGCTCATCAATGGATGAGCCAATACAGTAAATGATATGGTTTGGGGTTGCATGTTGAGAGAATTTCTCTTACTACATAGTGGGAAAACTTTGCAACCATTCTGGAAAGTCATTGTCCGTAGATGACCAGACTTAATTCTGGAAATTTAAGACTGTTGTTACCTTGGGAGAATAGAATCGGTGTTTGTCCCTTTTGTTCTGTACCGTGCAGCAGGTATTGTAGATGAATCCTCCTATTAAGTAACGATATTAAACCCAAGAGACTTGTATTTCTGAATAACGCTTATTTCCAGCTGGTCCTATGATACAATGGATTATAAGTTTTGGAATAAGAATTTGGTAGATGGCATGTGTATATATTACGAAAGGAACATGGTTTGTTTACACCACCAGGCCATATTTGTCTATGGTAGGGATATTTTGACATACACCTCATATTCCCCTGACCTTTCTCCTTCGAAATTTCATTTGTTTAGACCGCTACAAAATTTCCTGAACAGATTTGAGTTCAATAATTCAGGAATTTTCTCAAAACACATCTCGGTTTATTCCTCGACAACAGAAACTTCTGCCAGGAATCTCCAACATCCTCCGATAGATGGCATAAAGTCATCAATCAAAATGTCCAATGTATTTTGTTCATAAAATGTTTGTACCCTTCCCAAAATACAATCTTGAATATACCAATGAATAAACCGCAGAACTTTCTGGATGATTCAATTTATAAAATACCACGCAATTATACAAAGTAGACCAGAAGTATTCGAAAAATCCAAATGACTCAAACTAATAGATATCCCATATTATATACTTCCAAACGTAGTATGTAAATAGAACTATCCGAGGGGTTCCCATCTATATTTACATATTGTTTCAGAGAAAGGTAATATTAGTATATTCGCAATAATATATCTACATAATATGTTTATAATACAATATAATACGGCTTGTGGTTGTAAAACGACATTTGAAATACCATCCCGCATGTGTTTCTTTTCAACGAAAATTCAAAATTTATTTTAAGGAGAAAAAACGATTATTTCTAACCTTTTGGATGAGGTATGAAAAGGTGAATTGTGAAGAGTAATGATAAACGGAAAAATATGTTTATATTCAAAATCTTATCCTATAAATAAAACAATAACATATGAAAGTAGTATGACATTCAGGTAAATATATTTTTATAACTTTGTTAATATTTAATGGTGTTGACCACATGATAAACTTTGAATATTTTACAACACAGTAAGAGAATAAACAACTTTTAAAAAGGAAAATGACATCTTAGAGTTTTAGGGTATTAAAAATAAAAGCAATAGCTTCGTAAGTAAAAATGTTTATAATCGGATTATAAAAATTAAAACTCTATATTTAGGATACTTGAGCCTTTGTATAAAAATTAGGAAAAGTTAGTGGGAGCATAAAAACATTATTATAGAGATTATAAATATATATCCTTAAGAAAATAGAGCAATTCATAAATAAATATTTAAATAAAAAGGCATATATTGGATCAAAATATCATTTATTTTACCAATTCAGCCAACGGAAATATTGGTAAAATAAATGATATTTTGATCCAATATATGCCTTTTTAATTAAAAAAAATATATACTTATATAAAAACAAAAAAGGCTTATCATTACCGGTTCATATTAGTATTTTAGATGGCAGAGCGCCATCTAGTGGAACAAAAATCAACTGAACGTTGATTTGACTTGTTTCATCATATTTGACCAACCAATTTTCTTGATAAATAGAGAAAACTCACCACGAACATGTTTCGGGCAGTTGGCCCTCGTCAGCATGGTGCAGGCTTACCTCAACGACAAAATATTTAAGTCCAAGAGGCTTCCTGAGAATTATTATCGAGAAAAGGGGTTGGCCAGATATCACGGAACAAGTTAAATCAACGTCTAGTTTATTTTTGTTCCATTAGATGGTGCTCTGCCATGTAAAATGCTCAGGTGTTTGGTTAGGATATGTCTTTTTAGTTTTTATTTTCAACACCTGAACTTTTTTTATTATTATTATTGAAGATCTTTGAAGATCTAATCTGCTATCTGCATTGTATGAAATTAGATGCTATCTGGTGAAATAAGAATAATATGTCAATTATACTTGAATAAGGAAAGAACGAAATATTTGCACATTGTCAATATATCTACTATAATATACGTCTTTATATTTGTATGTTTCCACTTTATTCGCTCGCTGATTGATTCCTTACTATCACGTGGCCTCAATGAGCCAATCAGCGTGCAGTGTGTTTAATCAAACAACGAAGTTCTGTATTTAAATGCAAGATAGATGGTTTAAATCACGGAATTTATCTTCTTGTTTGTTGAAAATAAAAATATATTTTTTTCATTCTTTATTTGTATGCTTTTTAAGAACAAATACAGTGGTACCTCGACATACGAACGCCCCAACATACGAGTTTTTCGAGATACGAGCCGACGAGCAAGTGATTTTTTGCTTTGAGTTACGAGCGAAATTCGAGATACGAGTTCGGTTCGGTAGTGTTGAAGATATTAATCTGTGATTTTAAATGGGAATTTTGTATGGGGAAATTTGCTTCGAGATACGAGTAATTCAAGATACGAGCAAGGTTGCGGAACGAATTAAACTCGTATGTCGAGGTACCACTGTATATCTCAGAGTTGGAATTAGAAATAATTTGATTAATTATTACACAGGGATCTATGAATTCCTCATTACACAGGGATCTATAAGATGATACTCAAATGTTATAGATGTACAAAGATCAGGATAAATCAAGCGGAGTACGTATAACCTCAATAGGAAAAACAGTAACATGCTCTCATGATTGAAAATCAACTCACCGCTAACCACTTCAAGTATGTAAGCCCTACCAATCGCATCAGATAAGTCCCCAAAACATTTTATCAATTATCAATGTTTCTAAACCAGATTTGACCTTTGGAGTTTCTAGAAAAAAATAACGGTCGCCTAACAATAAAAAATTTGCGATTTTAAAACTAGTTAAATATTAATTGCTACCATCATTTATATATATTTTTTATCTCTATGGTGTACAGGCCATGATAATCATAGTGGGTAGTTAGATACTGCTATTACTATACAAATACAAAATGTCTACACATATAGTAAGCAGTTCAAAATTTGCACTTACAAAGTACCAGAGTTCCGTCTGGTTATTTGCACTGGTTGGGTTGGACTTTTGAAAAATCGGAGGCCATTGAAGCAATCTTTCTTCAGAAAAAAAGTTTCTAATGTGGGATTCGATCCTGTGTTACCAACAAACCACAGTTTGTACCATTATTCCATCAACTCTCTCATATATGCAACTTTATATGTACAGTATAGAAGTAGTAAGGGTAATATGTAAAATAGTTGAACATGTCCTAGAGTGTCAACCAGCTGAAACTACATAGAAACTGGGAATATCAGGTTTTCGTAAATATCTGTGTTTCATAATAAAATATAGAGAGAATCTTTGTTTCACGCATGCGCCTCCTAGTGTAACATAGTTACATATAAGGCTGCTATGTAATTACACATATTCTCCCATCTCTCCGATAGAAGGTGTCAACAGGAAGTCCTGAACAGTAATGGAGTTTCCTGCATTTCCGGTATTAGCATACAAAATGGTCCCCCGTGATTCCAAAAAATTTTATTTTCAACGAAATTGTTTTTTCTCGAGGCGATTTTCTCATACGATACTTTCTGCACGTCTTTTATAAATATAACATTTCTTCGGAAATATCTCACTCTTCAATTAGTTTTTTTTTATTTTCGCTTAATGTTTTTTTTTCCACACAGCCTCTTTTTCTAAAAATAGATTTTCCTGATTTAATAGAAAGATGTATCAAGTGTGTTTGATAGAAATATCACGGTAATTAATAGGAGGGTTTTTTTATGGGAGGGGGTAGAAATGAAACCCAAACACTAAGTTCTTTTGATTACAAATTCTATTATATTTTAACCTTGTGTTTAAACACACGGGACATGTTTCACACATACATGCCAGAGATGTATTACTTTAAATACAAATGATTCATTAGAATAGTTATGATGATTAATAATCATCATAAAACTGTTTATTCAGTGGAGATTAATATAGAGGGTGAAACTACTCAACAATACTTTGATTTTTCAAAATAAAAAAACTGAATTTTTACAATCAGGAGACTGAATATGGAAAAATATTTATCTATAGTAAGATTCCTGGGTTAAAATTGAAAATGTTCTATAAATTATCATCTATTGTACGATATAATGTGTGCATATGACCATCTATAGGTATGAGAAATGGATATATATATATATATGTATTGAAAATATCCTGGATGTTTCCAACTTCATTTTAATATAGAAAAGGGCATTAGTTGGAAACTGTTTCTAAAGGCGAATAAACTTACTCTAACTTCCACAGCATAAAGATACGGAAGGCAAAGAACGTATTTCCCTACGGATATTCCTAATGAATGGACCAACCTGACCAAGGCAACTACCAGACTATGGCTATAAATCATCTTGGAAGATTTTGAATGACACAGAGGCTGTACACCAGTCTAGAAACTGATTTACCTGAAAAAGTCTGAATTAATTCTTAATTTATCAAACGCCAATCTACAACGATGGTATCCATTGTTGAGGTATGTAGGTCCACCTTTCCTAAATGGCATTGGGTGGTTAATATATCGCCTCCTTATAGGACACAACGGTTTGGCTCATTAATTTTAATTTGCATAGCATTCAATATATTTACATCAAATCCATCGTAACAAAAACTTGAGAAGATGAATGAAGGGTGGAAGAACCATAAATCAGCTGATGAAAGGAAGTGATGTGCTGGTGATAAATGAAGGCCAGTCTCTATGTGATGATAATTGAGAATAACTATATATGTGTGTGTATATATGATAGAGTATATATATATATGTATATATGGTAGAGTATGTAAATAGGTGCGCGCACGTGTGTGCAGGCAGAGAGAGCGAACAGAACCATTAGTTATGACAACAAAGGCGACTTGAGGAGAAAGAAGAGATAAATGGTAGACTTGTCCTAGATAAGCACGCCTCGCCACACTCGGCTTTATAGGAACTTGTTCGATGTTTTTTTTTTTCCTTCCCTGCTCTGGGCAAACGCTTGATACATAATGTATGGTTCCCTTCATTGGTCAGCAGTTCTTTTGTTTTCTTCCTTTGGTACTTCACTGACTGAGATCTAGGTGTGTATTTGCCTAGTTTGTGCTAGAGGTTGATTTGTCTCTCTGGGAGTTACACATCAACTGTTGTCGAGTTATTTATTTTTTCAACGTTTCGGTCAATCATCTTCCTCAAGGTGAATAAATTCAAGGATCGAGATTCATCTAAACCATGTTCTCTAATAGATACAAAGCGTCAAATATTTGTATGTAACGATTTGAATAAGAAATAAATATTTTTTGGATGAAATTGAAAACTTCATTGTTAACTTAATTATCAGGTTTTCTGATGAACTATAGAACAGGTAGTGAAAGTAGGTAAATCTCACAATAAATCATAGAGAATAACTTTGACTTGTTTATAGAGCATATTTATTTATTTATTTGAAATATCGATATATTAGCTTGGGATACTTGCGCCTTAATATATTTTATCAGCTTATATGCAATTGATTTTATATGCAATTATATAACAGGACTAAAAGCAAAATTAAAACTGGAAGGTTGGTTTTCTCAAACAGAAAAGAAAATCTAAAAATAATTTACAAAAATTATTGAATTTTTCCTATGAATCTTTGTTATATGAAACTGCCAATGTTTGTTCTTTTCCGACCTTCAAATATATTTATTCACTTGGGACATGTGGAAATTACCATCAGTGTAAGTTGTTTCATAAACATGTAAGTTTGTCACTAAGGATGGACAAAATTGTCAGGAAGATACTGATACACAGCTACTGTAAATAAAAGATACCCCCATATATATATATATTAACTGCAATGTTTGCGCTGGAATCTTTACTGTCAGACTACATCTCTCTCCTTCAAAACAGAATCAATAGCTTTAACACACACAAACACATCTGAAAAAACGTCAAATATTTGGAGCAAGCTAAATATTAAAGAAAAAAAAAGGTTCTGCCATATTAATTTCGTAGATCAAAGGTTGAATTTATGGAACGGTTTGGAATTCCATCGGTAAGTTCCTTTTAAAGGGGTGCGCTCCCTTTGATCTCGTGGCTGTACAGTATAATACGTCTAATGGAATTGTTGTTGTTGTTCTGGGGAGAGTGAAACCTGAACCTTTACTTACATCCTACTCGCTGTAACGTGGTTGACATGTCTTTCTCTGCTCCAGTGACTTCTCTCGAATTCTTCTATCTTCCTAGCTTCCCATCCAGTCCATCAGTCCTACCGTTTTTCTTCCATTATTTCCCCCTACAATATTTTCCCCTTAATAAATCAGGAAAAATATTTTTTAGGAATATATTTATCCATCTGGGGGATTGTTCAATCATTTATATATTAATAGTGTGTGTGTGTGTTTTTTTTAATAGAACTGGTATTTTGGAATCAAGGATTGAAATTAGCCAAAGTCTCTTTTTCTTGTGTCTATTTCCTTCCAATATATTGTGACAATTCCATGTTAACACTATGGGCATTAATTTTACAGGATATTTTTTTTTTCTATTTGAGCTATTACTGTCGCGCTAATATCAGGTATTTCCATTGATGAGCTCTACTCATCCCCAGCAAACACCATCAACAAGCTCTACAAAGCATGATACCCTGATATGATTAATTGTAGATAAAAAAGAAGATGAAGGTATTTTCGTTTTTTAGTTGTTTGTCATCTCTGTAGTTTGGAGAATTACCTATGATAGTTATATCTTTTTGATTATTTTGTCATTTACTATTATATCAGGTTTGTTAACTCTGATATCGCTTATCATAGGTAGGTCCGTTACTATCTTAGCGTATTGAAATTTCAATTTTCGTTATTTTGTGGAGTTTTATCTTGTATTTTATAAGACAGACTGAAGTGAACGCATCTCACCACTTCATTATGTCTCTCAGTGTAATCGTAAGGAAGCAATCTTCCACAGTTTGTAGCAAGGTGGTCCACCGTCCTCTGTTTCACAGTGAGGACATTTCAGGTTTTCATCTTTCGGGAACATATCTCTATCTTGTCTGAACATATAAAAACCTTCATTTCATGGTGTGTTATTTCCTGTTTTGAGCCATTGTGTGGATTTTATCATTTCCACTAGCGGTTGATCTGCATTTTAAAATATATTATACATAAAATAATAAAATAAATATAAAAAAATATTAAGACGTTACAACTTAAATCTGAATTATCAAACGTCGTTCTTGAACCTGAATGCTTATTGAGCTAAATATCTAAAATTTAGAAGAGGCTTTATCTCTGGACCTGAATATCCGTCGAAAATTGACCGTAATAAACGATAATTCCTCCAATCAATCGATAATTCTAGAAACATCGACGTTAATTGTTCTTTTATAGGGCTTAATTTTGATTGGAGATTTAGACGCGCTGCAGAAAAAGAAGTTCTAAGTTTTGGAGAGAGAGAGAAAAAAAAAGAAACACAATATATTATTTTTCCATTCCTCACTCTGCGAAATTAATAACAAAATCAATAAAAACTATTTCTTTAGAAAGGCGAGTGATGGATTGCCTCTAAATTTAATATAACGAGCTTTATAATTATTTTATTTTGACTGGAGGCTTGTGTTGCCCATCTCTCTTGGGAGAAAATCATATAGAAATGGTTAATATATTCATTGAGTGGTTAGAATTAATTACAATAATGGTCTCTTTTTTTCAACTCTGATAATGTAATGTTTCTCATAGTTTTATTTATTTTTACTTTATATTAAACTATATTTACATATACACTCAATATATGTATATATTCCAATATATATAAGTATTTAATAATTTAATCCTCTCTATCAAATTAAGGAAAAACATGAGACACCCGAGGGAGGACAAGTTTTAATTTCTAAAAATAAAAAACTTAACTTTCAGGGGCTTAATGGTATCGCATTAATATACCATTATATATCTATATATATAAAAATGAATGTTTGTATGTTTGTTGGTCTGTTGGTATGTCCGGTATACAAATTCGCAGTAGTTCACTAATTCAAACCAAAATTTCCATACATAGGTAAAAAATAACGGGGGTGACGATAGGCTATTTTAAAAAATATATAAATCAATTATTAAAACTATATATTCAAATTATTCAACTTAGCTCACGAGCAGCGCCCTCTATCAATACTAAAAGGTTTAAATACGTTTAAACCAATCGTGATGAAACTTTGGGAAGATGTTTAGTATACTACCGGGATGGTTTCTGGCTAATTACTCTTTAGAAATAACCTTTCGTTGCATTTTTATTTACAATAAAACGTAAATTCACTCGCAATCAGCGCCCCCTCGCGGTAGACGTATGGCCTTAAATAGCCTCGCATGAGCTTATTTGTAACGTCAAGCTTAGTCTATAGGTTAGGTACACAGCTTCGTACCCCCGCAACCTAGGTTCGAGGCTCAGCGTGGCTGTTTTTTTTTTTTTCATTTCTTTTATATTATTGTAGCAAATTATTAAAAATATTATTTTATTTAAAATGTACGTTTATATATATAAAAATATATATAAAAAATATATATAAAAAAATATATATAAAAATGAATGTTTGTATGTTTGTTTGTTGGTCTGTTGGTATGTCCGGTATACAAATTCGCAGTAGTTCACTAATTCAAACCAAAATTTCCATACATAGGTAAAAAATAACGGGAGTGACGATAGGCTATTTTAAAAAATATATAAATCAATTATTAAAACTATATATTCAAATTATTTAACTTAGCTCACGAGCAGCGCCCTCTATCAATACTAAAAGGTTATAAATACGTTTAAAATCTAAATCTTCTCAATATTTTATTAATAATAGTTCGCTTAATAACACATATAATATAAATATTTATATAATAACTGCTCTAATTTGAAATATTTTGTAGGTTTTATTTATTTATATATTTTCATTTTTAGATATAACTGATCTAATTCGCCGTTTAAAATATCTAATAATAGTTCGCTTAATAACTAACTGATCTAATTCGCCGTTTAAAATAGTTCGCTTAATAACACATACGTTTAGAATACTTGATCTAAATCGAAATATTTATAGACGCTCGCTCGATTTGAAGATTTATATATTTTCATTTTTAGATATAACTGATCTAATTCGCCTTTTAAAATAACTGCTCTAATTCGAAATATTTGGTATGTTTTATTTGTGTTCACTATATTTCTATTTATTTGAGGTATTATAATTTCCATGTTTCAAAAACCTATTTCAAAAAGGTCGTTAGAAATATGTAAGGCCTGAAATAGCTTTACATGCGAATATTTTTGATGCCAAGCGTTGCTTAATGGTTAGGTGTATGGCTTCGTATTTCCACAACCTTGGTTCCAAACTTAGCCTGGGTGCTTTTTTTTTAAATATTATTGAAGCAAAGTTTTTTTTTTTTACAGTACCAAAATTTCCATATATAGGTAAACAAATACGAGGAAAACGATAGGCTATTTTAAATTATATATAAATTAAATATTAAAACTATATTCAAATTATTCTACTTAGCTCACGAACAGCGCCCTCTATCAAGGTTATAAATACGTTTAAAATCGATATCTTCTCAAAATTTTATTAATAATAGTGTTCGCTTAATAATTAGAATACTTGATCTAAATCGAGATATTTATAGACGCTCGCTCGATTTGAAGATTTACACATGTGTATATCGTAACTAATCTAACTGTAAAGTTTGGAGCGGGACGTTTCACAAAAGTGACGTCCACGGTGCCAATTTATAATTGTAACGAATAGTATTTGAATAAAAACATTTAATCGGGTAAAACCCGGGCGTTGCCCGGGTCATTCGTCTAGTATAACATAAAATTGCGAATGGATTATATTCATGTACAAAAAATGGTACTTCTACCGAAACTTTAGTATACATGTTGGCTTTTTGTCTGAATTTGACAATACTGGTGTTGTGGCTTATTTCTTTATTACCACCACAACCTTCTATACTGGGATGCATTGTTCTAATGAATTTTAAAGGGAGAGGTGCCACGTTGATATATATATGTAAATATAATGTGAACCTCCTGATTGTGAAACTGAATGTTGCTGATGACTATTTGTGTTTGGGTTTTGTTGATATTTCAAGAAAAGAGAAAAGGCCAATTCTGAAAAAACAAAATGATTCTAAAGATAGTTATTTTCACCGACATATGGCAGACGTCTCTCTCTCTCTCATCAGCACTCTTTTGTCATATTAAACTATATCACTCTTCATTGATTCCTACTTATACACCCTTTATAAAACATGTATATATATATATATATATATATTACTTATATTTCATGTGTGTGCATGTGGTACAGGACATGATAATCATGGTTGGTAGCTAGCGGCTGATTTAAACTTCAAGTGCACCACATGTCTACGCATGTAGAAAGCACTTCGACTATCTTGTAATCACAGGTGTGCCAGAGCCCCGTTTGGTTACTTTTTACCTTTTAGGGTTAGTGGAGTTGTGGTATAAACCATCCATTTCTGACTCCCGCTCGAATCCCGCTTTGGGCCTTTTTTTTCCTCTAAGAAAAATGATGCTTCATTGGCCCACGATTCCTGCATACAAGCTGGTAAGCCTAACCCCTGGGAATCAGTGAATGTAAGTAACCAAATAGGACTCTAATACGCTTGTAAGTACACTTCTATATTTGTAGACATGTGATGTACTTACAGTAAAAGACAATCGCTAACTACTCACCATGATTATCATGGCCTGTACCTCGTGTACTTGGGATAATTTAAAAGAACAAGAGAGTTAGACTTTTGAAAGAATTGGTGGCCATTGAAATAATTATTTGACCCAATAAACCAATAACAATATTTTAATTACTTCTATGTAGGTCTCATAAAGAATAGAATGTGTATTGATAAAAATTTTACAGGGAGGATATTGGTCTAAAAAGACAAAGGGTGCTTCTCCCGTCAAAATAGACGTCAAACCCAGACGCTATCTATTGACCGTCGCCGCTGATTAGGTCTCTAAGTTGACGCCTTTCAGTTTGCCAAAGCTGGTGTTGTGGCTTTGTCACCGACCCGAGGCCGCTATTTAGAAGCGACGGTCAATAGATGGCGTCTAGTTTTGATGTATATTTTGACGGGAGAGACGACCGTTGTCTTTTTAGAATGTATATCGTTATAGCATGATAATGTATCAGAATATATATTGTTTTAGTACCGTAATTATATATACCTGACAAAGAGCTGTTACACCCGAAAGCTTTAATTGTCGTGATTATAAAATAAACTCTTCCCTCAGCGAATTGTCTTTTATTTATAATTTATTTCTTTACCCACAGAATAATTAATTTTGTTACTCAGAAAATTTCTCTCCCTGTCTATTATGCATTATATGTAAATAATCTCTCCCTGTCTATTATGCATTATGTGTAAATAAGGCTTGTAAAATTGTGTTTATATCACAAAATTCGAAACTATTTTAGACGCGTATGATTCCTTTTCAAAAATAAACAATTTCTACTGTCCTTACTGCAAAGGAAAAATTAATGGGAGGGCCTGGCTCATCAGTGGTGAACCTTCCCAGTGGTTTCGCCAGTTTAATCTACCATACCGCTGTTATATTGTATTTTTCGAACTTCCTTTTATAGTGATACTGATGCTAGACTCTTGGAATGGGTATTTTAGATTAACTATGGACATAGGCTTTGAGGACAGCAGAATTACCTACATTTATAGATATATTATAAATAAGATGGCGCGCTAATGCATCATAATATTACAAAATGAATAATTACCTTGTTATCATCAGTTTTCTATGCGACCAAATTATAAAATGACGTTCTAAAAGCTCCATGGATGAGTTAATGGCTGAGTAGAACACGATGATTTCCTAGGTCATTAACCTTCGCATCTCTAACGACCTTCTGAGATCCATAGGAATGGGGAAAAAAGAGATAATATGGCTTCCATTAGGTCCCCCATAATCAGATTCCACATTAGATTACCTTCTAAATCTTGGTTAATATTCAAACAATGTGGCGCTGGACCGCACACCTTACAGTTTCCTTTAATTAATTTACATAGTATTTATTTACACATTTACCTTGTTTATTTCAGTAAAATAAATGTTTTCTTTTGTTATTAAGTAAATTACTTGTTTTTGGTTTGAAACTCCCTCTCGTCTATATATATATTTTTATTAAGTTTTTTTTTTGTTTTTCATTGCGATTTCGAAGGTTTCTAGCGTTTTGATTTTTTTATAATACAATTTAAAGTATTGTTGTGGTAATTTTTGTGTCAATAGGGTATAGTATAATTATAAACTTGAGAAACCGTTGGGAGGGTTCACCACTGATGAGCCAGGCATCCAAATACACTCATGAACAAAACTTAAGGTATTTGTACCTTTTAGCATGTATATTGGGATTCAGACAATAACTCTGAAAGATATTTGATACACAATGACCTTTATTTTAGACACACAAGATAACCAAGTGTGAACAAAATTGCCTTTGTTTTCTAAAAAATAAAAACTACGACTGGCGGCATCAAAGACTTTCCATTAAGTTTTGTCAATAAGTGATTTTTATCGCAGAGATCTGGAAGTAGAGATTTAATTTATAAAAGAAAAATTCGCGTTAAAAATAATTTCAAATAAAAATATTTTATTATATAAAATGAATATATAAAAGATAAATAGAGGATTAATTCTCAAAAAAAAAATAAATATTTATTCAGCGTTTTATATAAAAACAATGCATATATAGTGATTTAGTGACAATTGAAAAAAAAAATGTAAAAAAAATGTTTTCTATGATAAATATATGTTTGTATTTTATCTTTTAGAGTAGAAATATATAATTGTGCCCCGCTATACACCCGGGTGAAGTTGTAGTGACTGAGATCATACATTTGTGTTAGCGTATTTTCCTTGAGATATTTTAGATCTAATTTAAGATGTCTCCTTGACACCCTGCTCCAGTATAAATTCGGATATCCTACTGGCGCAAAAAAATGACTTTCCAAGAGAGATTCAGGATTTTTTTACAGGTATAAATTTTAGTTGAAACTGCAGAATTCTTTCTCGGGTCGGTGTTCCGAAGGGAAAAAAAAAAGTTTATTTTTTTCCTTTTTTCTCTCTCACAGGGAAATAACAAGTTGGAGGACAATATTTACGCTCCAAGATCTGGCACCGCTGATCTCCAAAACGACAAGTTTTATTGCGACGACCATTGTCGCTTCACATTTCATGGTCCATTTTGGCGGGATGGAGGGGGCTTTTATTTACTTCTCTTTATATCACATATATATATATATATGGAGTATATGTGTGTATATGTATATATGTATGGACCAACCTATTTTATTCTCTTTACACTCTCCTTATATCTATATATTTCTTATATTTTACGACATAGGGGTGAAAGAGGGACATATTTATTTTGAAATATATACTTTATATGGAGAAAATGGAAATTTCACTTTTGTACTATTTTTCACTATATATATATGTATTGTTCTGGAAATAGAGCAATCCATATTTAAACCTTTAGATATTAAAAAGGCATATATTGGATTTAATAAAAAAGGCAAATAAATATTCCATTCAATTAAATATATGCATTTTTAATATATATATATGATATCAGACCCTTATTTTACAAAATTTATTTTGTCGATAATATAAATTTATATATTAATTTTTTTTTCTCCCCATTGAATATAAGCAAAAATATTTTTAAAACTTAATTCTATTGATGTTATGTGGCGCTGAGTTTGTTGTTGACACACATTAATATGTTATAATAACTTGATAAAGGTTGGAGTTCAGCCAACTGAGAGAGAAATATTGGTAAAATAAATTATATTTTGATACAATATATGCCTTTTTAATTAAAGATTTTAAAATGATATATATTATTAAAAACCTATTTTGTGTGTATTTTATTATTATTATAGATAGTCTGGGATTTTTCCCTAATGTTTGTGGCATTGATAAAAATTGAGGAAACTATATGATTAGTTTACTTTCTGAATTGAATTTTTTTTTTTTTTAATTTCTGAAAGTCTCTCTCTCTCTCAAAA
This sequence comes from Cordylochernes scorpioides, assembly GCA_030710605.1. Classification (NCBI taxonomy): domain Eukaryota; kingdom Metazoa; phylum Arthropoda; class Arachnida; order Pseudoscorpiones; family Chernetidae; genus Cordylochernes; species Cordylochernes scorpioides. The sequence goes on from CP092884.1 coordinate 58,841,427, forward strand.
TGAATTTACGGAGAACTGTGTAACGGTATGAAGAATTGTACTGGAAGGAATGGATAGGAAGGTGGGAAGAAATTAAGACTTAAGTTAGAGAATTAAGAAAAAGGCATCTACTTATCGTGCAACTGAAAGTTGCTGATGGCTTGCGCCATCTATCGGAATAAATATCAACTAGTTAGAGAAGTATGACGCTAATAAAGATCAAAGCCGATAATATTAAACCTATTTATACGAAAAGGTACGTATCTGTATAGGTGAAATAAAATAGATTTTTCCCAAAATATTTCGAGGAATTGCTCATTCTTTTTCAATTTATGGCACAATAAACTTGAAGGTTTGAAAATTTAGTTTATTATGCAATATATAGATAAAGACTGAGCAATCTCTCGAATATTTTGATAAAATATTGTTATATCTTTCACAGATAGAGGTATGTCCTTTTTTTATATAAGCATATCCAATGAATCGCCCTTGACTCAAATATTGAACCAGTTTAAGGTCACCTGAGTAAACATAACAAACACGGTTTGTTGGGGATGGAATTATCCAGTGTTGTTGTTTTATATATTTTTTAAAATAAAGGAACGATGCGAGTGCTAGTCATCATCCTCCCAACGACCCAAATAGCAGCGTAGTGTAGGTACTGGCTGTAGGTACGGGACGCACGTAGGCAAACGATCATAAATCTTTGGTGTTTCCGCGCAATAGAGGCAGCAGATAATTGTACGGAGCTCCTGATTTATCGAGCAGACGCCGTAATCCCGGCGATCTATTGTTTCATTAGACCCGATCCGTGTAAGCCCTCGCTGCCTCAATTATTCCGGCAGAAACAATCCTCACCCCGGGGTAGGGTAGGTAAGGTCCAGTCATAGACAGAGTCCCGGGGGAGAGTTTATCACCGGGGTAAACTCCTAAGTGTTTCTTAAATCGACAGTCAACTGGCTAAAAACACAAACATATTCCCATTATGTGTGGAAATGTTACAAAAGTGAAATTATACTGAGATCAAGTAGATAAATAAAGAAAAAGACACAAGCCATCAGCAATTTTTAGTTTCAAGATCAGGAAAGCCTTTTTCTTAATATTCCTACAAGTTACAAATAATTGATTCCTTCTCGACTCTCTATCTATAGATAAAACCGAAACTTCAAAAATTAAAAACCATAGTCTGATAATGCTATCTAAGCAATTCTTTAACGTTTATTTTAGTTTATTTATCATTTAGTTATGTTTTTAAAATATTTTTTCGTATGCAACAAAAAAAAAATAATGAATAAAAATCGTGATTAGAACTCATGACCTTCCATTTGATACGTCGTCTAGTTGCTCGATATAACCACTGAGCTAAGAAATATACTAACTCATTGGTTACATCGACTTGGCTGATTAAAGGCATGTGACAGTAGAGAACCAATCAGCTGACAATTAGCCCAGGCACCACATTTTATTCTATATCCATGTCTATTTTATCTCATATACACAAAAGGAAAGTTGATGAAATCCAATTCTACTTTTATATATATCTCAATATATGCAAATATGTATATTAAAATATATTGAGTAGAAGAGTGATGTTACATTTGTGGATACAAGTGCTATCCTTTCGTAATATATAGCCCACTATAATATAACTATATATTATGTTATCCATTATAAGTCTTTCTATATATCATCGCCTATAAATGGGGCCTTTAGTTTTCTTAAACATTGTGACGAGGATATATATATATATATTATCGATGTACGACATATATATATATAATTTATGATTACACTTAGTTGATTGAATCTGTCCCTCTCACACCACTCTGATAGAATTATGGTGTCATTGGCGCCTGTTTTTTTTTAAAACCTTTTTCCCAGCTTTCTCAGGCTTGTCTGGAACGTTTCATGGTGAATAATGTATCTTATCGAATTCTCTTAATATCTGAACATAGATCACTTTTATATGTGTAGTATCTTGTTGAAGATTTTAGGTAATTTAGGAATGCCTATATATAGGTGTGTGGATTAGATTACTATTTCATAGATGACAACTTACTGACAAGATAGATAGAAGGACATAGTGAAGACAGTAACAGACATCAGTGGACCAAGTGAAGTCACCACCAGACTATGGATCTTGGAGGAACCTAGTTGAGGAGGCTGTACAACTGTCATAGAAAACATTCACTTATATATAATTATTGATATAATTAGTATCAAATTACGAAAGTATTTTAGACGCGTAATATTCTTTTTAAAATAAAACAATTTTTACTGCTCTTTAATTTTTCCATTGCAGTAAGGGCAGTAGAATTGTTTTATTTTAAAAAGAATATTACGCGTCTAAAATAGTTTCGTAATTTGATAACAGATGGCGCGCTAGTGCATCGTAATATAATGAGTATATTTATCTGTATAAAAAGGTATCTTCCTAGTTTTAAAGGTTGTTCAGAACAAAACATTTTAATCACAATCTCTGTACAGTTTTGCACAGATTTAGATAAAATAATAATTCACAACATTAGTTTTGATAAGCAATAATCCAACAATCCTCAATTCCTCAGTTTCGGGGCTATGACTCTCATCAATTTAATTTGCATATTACGTGTCGAAACTAGGGCAGTAATTCATTTAGTGTTTATCGCATCAAAGTTTGATCGTGATACATTGCGGCTCGCTGAACAAACACATGCGGGAATTTGTGATTTATTTATATATTGGGATCAGTCTTATATTTACCGAGAAAGGGCACAACACAGCATATACAACATGGCAGACAAACAAATAACATGGAATCCACTTTGAGGACAAATTACACTATATAATAGGATATTTTGATATTATAAAACACCTTGTGTACGAAGATTCAATAATTGTGTTTAAAATAGATTATTTTAATGCTATAAAGAGGAGAATAACACTACAATATAGAAAAAAGGGGTAATCTCCTTATCGTGCTACTGAAGGTTGCTGATGGCTAGCGCCATCTATCGGAATAAATATCAAATATTCGTTGATTTTTAATTATTCCAGAATACCCATCCAATCAAGAATACCCATTCTTGATTAATCAAGAAAAGCAAACCACGTACGCGTTTCGAGCTTTTAATCCGATAGATGGCGCAAGTCATCAGCAACTTTCAGTTGCGCGATAAGGAGATTCTCCTCCCCCCCTTTTTTTTTCTTAATTTATGCACACTATCTCAGTACAATATCAAATTTGTACTATTTTTCCAATGCAATATAGGTTATTGAAACTATTGATTGCCCTGTGCACGAATCATATAGATGTATTTTATAATTAGAGTGCAAATACTTATATGATGATTTTTCATAACTATTTTGAGTGAAATGATTTTTATATAATTATAAATTATCATAAATATATTGGTAATTTTTATTATGAATTCATTTCACCTAATTAATTAAAAAAAAAACTATATTTACATATTGCCACGTGGAAAATTAGGGAAAACCAACTTCGGGCTGTCACATCAATTTATTTTAGGCAAGAACAAACTATGAATGGTGAACAAAAGATAAGTCACGAGGGGAATTTACAGAGTAGCAAAATATAAGCATAAAAATGACCAGTCTGTTAAAATGAAATAATAAATAATTTGTTACAATATAGTCTAATATTTATGCATTAATTGGTTGAAAAATGATTTATTTATAATATATATAAAATTGTATATATGGGTGTGTGTTAAGTTACTGAGAAATGTAATCCAGGATCCTAATCCACCAGATAAAAAGGATATTTAAGCAGATGTCCATTGGTATGCTGCCAGACGTCAGGTTGTAATATGGTAACAGCCAAGCTTAGCCAGCTAATAACTGTCGTTAATTCGGCTCCATTTTCTGGCTCTCTTCTGGCTACAGATGGTTGGGACTTATCTCAGAACATTAGTTATCCCATACATGACATTTCAACAATAACACAACCTACGTGTCGATATAATAAACACGATTTTTTCTTACTTCGATAAAATTTACCATTATAGAATAAGGAGATTAAGCGACTAATTTTATAATACAAAGAATATATAGGCCTCATAACAAAATGATTCATAAATACTGTTGTGATATAAGGTAAATTATCATATACTATGCATTTTGTCCGTTTTATATGATTAACCTTTTTTCATTCATATGTATTTTTTTTTAATCTTTTAACGCTATGCAAATCCATGGCAACCTTCAAATATGTAAATTCTCCTCGCGGCATAATAAATTATTTTCTGCCAGACAATGAGTGGTTGTCGCCACTAGTATCTTTGACACATTATAACAAATACAACACCATAAAGTTAAAATATATATCTTTAAATAGTATAAATACAATGATAAAAAAATTGAAACACTTTTTCAATGTCAATAACAAAAATAAATTCTTGATTTGAACTTGCATTCTCATAATTTAGTTCTTCATTGTGGTCTTTTACTCCTGTAGAAGGACATATGCTCGAAAGCTCGGCTAAAAAATATTTACAAGAAACTTTTCACCTCACGATTTTGTTCTTCTTTTGGTGAAATAGTGTTCCAGACGACATTCTCCAACTTCAGTATTGGACGGTTGTTGATCTTCCTTACACCGTTGGTAGGTCAGTACCAGGGTGTAATGGCTCCACAGTTGTATGACAAAAGGTTTCATCTGTTAGGGCAATTATATAATGGGCATGTTATAAAGGCAATCCAGAACTATTTTTTGAAAATCGAATAATTTATACGAAAGACTTCCAACAGATAGCATAGTAAAAACAATGGTTGTGACAATCAACATTAGTCGACTGTTGAAGTACAAGGTGTTAAAAGTGTCTGTAGACAGCAAAGTAAACTGGTGTTTGAATGGGTCGTTTGTGGGTAAAAACTGCCCATTCACTCGGTATTTTCAGTTCTTGGCTGTAAAATGGTAGAGATATGGTAGATCAGTAGGGGGGAACGTCAGTTGTAGCTAGGCACAAGTGGATATCTTGCAAGGTGCTCAGATTCATGATTATTTCATGAAATTTATTCAAACCTTAAACATGAAGATTTAGCACGTCATCGAGGTACAAGAATTGAAACCATTTTTAAAACTATTTATTTTATTCATAAAGAAAGAAATCGCAGTAAGTACAGAAGGATTTTTTTCTATTTGTGAAAGAAAACATTATATCTAAATTAACATATCTACATATACTATAAACTAATGCTAACTTTTATTTCGATATTTCAAAGAACAGAACGCTCACCTTCTTGAAGAGACGGGATTCTCTAGTAACATTTGTCTTTGATACATTTCTACACAGTAAATACGAGGGGAGAGAGAGTGAAATATGTAAATACAGATTTGTGTACATTTTTATCGAAATGAGAAATTAAAATTAGCATATGCAAATACGTTACTCTCTATGGAATGCGAGGAAGAAAGTAGGTGTTGCGAGATCAATATTGTAATTATTCCAAAATTAGCGACAGAGATTAATGGCATACGTTGATTAAAGTGTTTTATTAATTTATTTTTGCCGCACAGCTAGAGAATATATCCATAAGGAACATTAGTAACAATTAAGGAAAATTCAACAGTTTCCAATACAGAGCTTGCTCGGTCTTCTTACAAAATTCGGATTTTCCGTTTTTCCTCTCACGCTATAGAACATCATTAGGTGTGGTTGCTTGACAATTAATATTAATGTTTCAACCTTTTTTTCGTTGATGAGCACAATGATAAAGAAGTAATTTAGTGATATATCTTCATGAAGATAGAAATGTAAGTATGTAAATACATTTAAATTGCATATTGGAAGCTTATGTAAAAAAGTTCTGTCAATTAATAGTAATATAGGGCTATTCTTAAAATGTGAATCGTACATATTTGCACACCTCTCATATTGTATGCTTTTAAATAATCAAAAGAATAATTGATGGCAAAAGATCAAAATTATATCCTCGTGCTAAATTTCAGGATGTAGCACAATCTATTTCCACAGCGTATTTCATATTTTGATAAGGTTTTTAATTTACTTGTTTATTGTTACAATCAAGTAAAATTTCAAGAACAACACTTCAGCGATCTAAAACCACAGTAGCAGACAAATATGACGACAATAGAAGAACTAATCAAAGAAAAACAGGGTAACGTGGTAAGATTCTTTTAATAGAACACGACGAGCTTTGACCTGAAGAAGGGCAGTTGCTGCCTGAAAGCTCGTCGTGTTCTATTAAAAGAATCTTACCACGTTACCCTGTTTTTCTTTGAATATTACAGCGTGGCGATATGATGTCTAATAGAAGAACTAACCAATGATGAGACAATTCTGGAATTTCTAGAATTCACAATTTATTCTCAAGCGTTTCATAGTTTCAGCCTTTTCATCCACTTATACTGATTTTTCGCTCTCTTTGTGTAGATAGATATTATATATATATGTGTGTGTACGTGTGAAATAAGAGAGAGATTGAGATTAAAACTACTTTATTTCAATGTACATATAAGATTATATAAGGTTAAATACAGATAAATATAAATATGATTATATAATGATGGAGAGAGAGAAAAGATGCCAATTTTGTTTTAAAAATATATATACATACTAGCCGAATGACCCGGGCAACGCCCGGGTTTTACCCTATTAAATGTACCCTATTCAAATACTATTCGTTACAATTATAAATTGGCGCCGTGGATGTCACTCTTGTGAAACGTCCCGCTCCAAACTTTGTGTCTGAGAAGCGATATTTTTATAGAAAGATGATCTGGCTTTTGTTTTCTGCTCGAATGAATGTTTTTCTGTTAGAATTTTGTTCCTGCATACAAAATAATGAACTGGTTTCACCCGTGGTCTCTGCTTTTTGGAATTTTTCCCGATAGAATTTTGTATCTGATAATCAAACATGATACAGCAATATCGTCATCATCATTTTCTGACTAAAAATATATAGTTTTAATAATTGATTTATATATTTTTTTAAAATAGCCTATCGTCTTCCCCGTATTCTTTTACCTATGTATGGAAATTTTGGTTTGAATTAGTGAACTACTGCGAATTTGTATACCGGACATACAGACAGACACACAGACAAACAAACATACAAACATTCATTTTTATATATATAGAGATATATCTTTTTTTATATATATAATATATATGATTTTTTCAATAACTTATATCATTGCAGTAAGGGCTGTAGAGATAATATTTGATGATATTATTGAAAAGAAACACATTGCCAGTAAATATATTTGTTACAAATATATAACTTTGTGTTTATCTATTTATACCTTATTGTAAATAAAGTAGAATGATGAAGAAGAAAACTGTTTTAATATGTAACTAAGTAATGGAGAAATGGTTTGTATATGTAACTTTGTTTTGCTAATTTTGAAGTTCATTTGTTGGTTGGGCGACATCTCAACTTTTTTTTATTTATTTATTTACCCACGTTTCAGTAACTCGCTGTCACTCTCCTCAGGAAAATGATTAAATCCTATTGTCTACTTATATACATATGCGGTTTTCTAAAATACAGGGTCACGTATATGCATATATCGAGAAACAAATAAGAGATTTAAAAAGTAGCTAATATTAGGATATTAAAATTTAACTTGGCTACAGAAATAAGACTTTGAGGAATAATTCTCTTTATAATATAATCTCAGTATATTTTTTAAATTTCTATAAATATATAAACCGATTGTTTTTTCTGTGTTATTCAAATCCCTCGCATAACATTTTATTTCTTCAAATTTATATTCTGCACAGTCTCTCTCAATAATAAACTTTACGGCTTAGAGAAAATAAAGTTATTTAACTATTTATGTAAATAGAGAAAATATGTAAATTCTTGGGAAGACGACTAAACTTGGGTGAGTGCGTTCTATATTTATATAAGATCGTCTGCCAAATAAATCATCCGATCTTTTGGGTAAGAAAGAGATTTGGCGGGAAGTTGGAGTAACTGTTATAATGAGGGAGGCCTTAATCTTCTTTTAATTAAATCTTCGAGGAACATACCTTGGTGAAAATCCATTGTTTTATTCTTATTAACGTTCTGGTATGTTTGTTGTGTTGTCAGGACTTTAGTTCTCTATTCTTCTCCTCTAATTCCTTTTTTAATTCGTTCATTAAATCTTAAGCCTCGTTATAATTATATGATACTAGACAAGGGGTCGGGGCAAACCGAGGCTCGCGAGCTACATGCGGCTCTTTATATAGTTCCATATGCAAATATTATTTATGCGAGTACTATTTATTGTTGGCAAGAAAAAATATTTTGTGGCTCTTTTAAAAACTTTGAAATTTTGTAAATTGTAATTTCTGACTCTTCCGACTTAAAGGTTTGCTGACCCCTTAACAAGAAGAATGACTAGGGAAATGCCCTGTTTTTCCTTCCACTGCATTTTGACCTGAGTTCATATAGATTACATTATTGTTTTATTATTTATAAAATGAAATATCAAATAGTTTAATTGAATTTTAAATGGTAAGTTAACTTATATATATAATGAGGATCATTATTATATATGATATTGGGGTTTTTCGATCGCACAAAGAACACCAACAGGAGAAAGTTTCACTTCTATAGATAGATATAGATAGATAGAGGATAACCTCCTGTTCTACGAATGGATTCAGAACTATAACTCGGAATTAGTCTTACGGAAGTCTCACCTTTATGATGATTTTATGATTATCATTATTTGTTTTAGACAGGCGGACAGACAGGCATGTCATTTGGTATAAATACATTATTTTAGAATTAGGTTTTCAAATATATATATATAGTGTGTGTTCAGAAGATAGGTTTTTATATTCACGATGTCAAGGTTCACACAGAATACAAATTCCCCTACTGTCCATACTACGATTTAAAAAAAATTGAGATGTGTTTAGCTCCTTAGAGGTGAACCTTCCTAGAGGTTTCGCCAGTTTTAATCTACCAGACTGCTCTAAACTTGAATTGATCCGTTCATTTTATATACACTCATGGACAAACTTATGGAATTTGTGTACCTTTCAACATGTATATCGGGATTCAGATAATAACTCTGAAAGATATTACAGTAACCTTTATTGAAGACACACGAGATAACCAAGTGTGAACAGTCTCTGTCTCCTTCAAAAATAGACTAACGGCGGCATCAAAGAATTTATACCTCCTCAAGTTTTGTCCATGAGTGTCGATATATTTTATTGTTTTACTATATGGCTCAGCCTTCCAATAAGTTTTGAAGGGCAATATTTCGAGATGTTTAGCATCCACGAGAGACAAGATGAGCCCTGAGTTTCACATTCGAATGTCTTACATTGTATAGCTGAGTGGAAACCTAAATAAGATATGTTCCACCACTCCATAAGTTTTAAACCAAACAATATCATATAACGCGATTTTTATACAATATAATGCGGCCTATGATTGTAGAACGACATTTGAAAATATCCCGCATGTGTTTCTTTTGAATGAAAAATATAAATTTATTTTAAGGAGAAATAACGATTTTTTCTAACCTTAGGGATGAGGTATGAAAGGATGAATTTTGAAGAGTAATGATAAACGGAAAAATATCACTTTCACACACAGTGGTTAACTAACGTCTTCCTTTTCTTCTTATCAAATATTCTACTTTTGCATATCCCTACTTAAGTAGCCATTTCCCGTGTTTACCATGATATATTTATATTTTATCTCTCGAGTATAATATATAAATACTGATATATTCCTAACATATAAATTTTAAAGACAACATGGGCCGTGATTACTTGGGAAAGGGAAAAAAGAAGTGAAAGCATTCGATGAAAGCTATATTTTTACCTTTATATACTTATAAGTTATATCAATGTTTAGTTGTTCCACTAGATGGCGCTCTGCATTCTAAAATGCTCATTTGAGAGGTCAGGATATGCTTTTTTTTGTTTATAATATAGGTGTATTCGAAACTATCATAGACACGTATGATTCTTTTGAAAATTAAACAATTTCTACTGCCCTTACTGTAATGGAAAAATTAAAGGGAGGGCCTGGCTCATCAGTGGTGAACCCTCCTAGCGGTTTTGCCAGTAAGGGCAATAGAAATTGTTCAATTTCCAAAAAAATCATACATGTCTATAATAGTTTCGAATATTAATAACAGATGGCGCGCTGATGCATTATAATATACACTGGTCCGCAAAATTAAAGGAACAACATATTTTTTTCATTTATCTCAAATTTTATTGAACATTTATCAATGAAATTTTATACACAAATTTATTATTTCATTATTGATTAGAATACCCGAAATCAAAGAATTCGAACACATATTTTATGGAAATTAGCCGGTCAAGCAATGATCTTCTTGCAGTCAGTGCATAAATATCTTGGATATTGTTGTTAATATGGGGTGTGATCGCCATTAACTGATAGACAGGCTCTACATCGGTGACCCATACTAAGAATTAGGGAGTTTATCAGCTCCTGTGGAATCAACGCCCACTCTTGTGTTAAGGCTGTTTCTAGCTCATGAGTGTTTCTAGGAGGGAGTTGGAGGGATGAGATCCGCCGTCCTAGGTTGTCCCATACATGCTCAATGGGATTTAGGTCTGGGGAACGAGCTGGCCAATTCATCCGAGCAATTGCATGGTTTTGGATAAAAGTGTCGACCACACCAGCCCTATGTAGACGGGCATTATCATCCATTAGAAGAAAGTTTTCTCCCGTTTCCAATGCTTGAGGCATCACATATGCTGCCAAGATCTCGTCCCGATATCTCTGTCCAGTCAGGGTTCCTTGCCGAAAAATATGGTGTGCTGTGCGACCGCCCAAGAAGATTCCAGCCCAGACCATAAAACATTGACTTCTGTAGGGATCCCTTTCAACCATATTTCGGGGATTATTTCTGGTTCCTACCTCTCTCCAGACAAAGACACGACGATAATAGATGTTTAGAGAGAATCTGGACTCATCAGTGAACATTACACGTCTCCATTCATCTGGATTCCAGGCGACATGTTGTCTGCGCCAAAGTTCCCTTGCTCTCTATTGAGGTGGTGTCAACAGCACACAAATTATGGGTCGTCGAGCATAGAGGCCCTTCATGTAAAGCCTTCTGCGTATTGTATCAGTTGAAATGGGAGAAAACTTTCTTCTAATAGATGATAATGCCCGTCTACATAGGGCTGGTGTGGTCGACACTTTTCTCCAAAACCATGCAATTGCTCGGATGAATTGGCCAGCTCGATCTCCATACCTAAATCCCATTGAGCAAGTATAGAACAACCTAGGACGGCGGATCTCATCCATCAAACCCCCTCCTAGAAACACTCATGAGCTAGAAACAGCCTTAACACAAGAGTGGGCGTTGGTTCCACAGGAGCTGATAAACTCCCTAATTCTTAGTATGGGTCACCGATGTAGAGCCTGTCTATCAGTTAAAGGCGATCACACCCCATATTAACAACAATATCCAAGATATTTATACACTGACTGCAAGAAGATCATTGTTTGACCGGCTAATTTGCATAAAATACGTGTTCGAATTCTTTGATTTCGGGTATTCTAATCAATAATAGAATAATAAATTTGTGTATAAAATTTCATTAATAAATGTTCAATAAAATTTGAGATAAATGAAATAAATAAGTTGTTCCTTTAATTTTGCGGACCAGTGTAATATAGGTGTGTATATATTTCAATATCAATAGATTTATATTTCCTGGATTTTAATCAAACAAATGCTAAAGGTTTCTGGAGTTTCTTTATCTCTATTAAATGTAATCTCGGGCATCTCTGTCCTTCTACAGAATTACTCCAATGCTTCTCTTAGTACAATTGGTAGTATACAGAAGTTGACAATAAAACTTAAAGTCGAGAAACATGGCATCAGTGAATTTCAAGTCCTGATCAAGAGAAGAGATAAAACTGAATATTACGTAGGTAGGTTGGAAAAGCAACAATCCATGTAGCAATAGATATTGTATAATATAATGCCGCTTGTGATTGTAAAACGACATTTGAAAATTATCCCGCATGTGTTTCTTTTCGACGAAAAATCAAAATTTATTTTAAAGATAAATAACGATTATTTCTAACCTTTGGGATGAAGTATGATATGATGAATTGTGAAGAGTAATTATAAAAGGTAAAATAAAATTCGTTTTACAATCGTAAATGTCGTTTAACAATCACAAGCCGCATTATATTATATTGTATTGTAAATTACTTAATGTATTATTTACGAACGGAAAGCCCGGTAAGCGGAACACTGTGGGTTCGATTCCCATCCTTTACTCTTTTATTTTTCCGTGTTTATCATTACTCTTTACAATTCATCATTTCATACCTCATCCCAAAGTTTAGAAATAATCGTTATTTCTCTTTAAAATAAATTTTGATTTTTCGTTGAAAAGAAACACATGCGGGATAATTTTCAAATGTCGTTTTACAATAGATATTTTGCCGGAGAAAATATCAATAAAACCCTTTAAGAAAGTTTTTTTTAAATCCAAATATCAAACAGGATAGAAGCTTCCTTTCCTTAAAAAAGAAACTAGTGTTGGCCCGTAAACAAGCCGACAAGAAATTGCAATTTGCAAATTAATCAACGAGAATTTTAAACGGAGGAAAAAGAATAAAAATATTTCCTTCATATGAAAAAAAGAGAAGAGTTGGCTTTAATTTTATAAATGGGAATCATTTTAAATAATTGCCTTTATCTTAGAGTGCATTTGTCATTCCCCCATAATTTAAAAATTAAATTAGTAGTCTTGTGTGTGTTGTTGGGATCCATCATCTTTCCCCCGGAGTTTTGGTTTTATTATCTCTCTGGTGGATTATATGTAAATATGGCGCATATATATATATATATGGAGTATATTCTCTATTATATATCATTGTGAAAATGCAAGAGGGTGCTATTTCTTGTGCAAAATAGGCAACTATCTGTTTTAATAAACGCATTAAAAAGAAATTTAGTACCAAATAGAATTTAGCAGCTTTATAAAAATAATGTTATTTTTATATTTGAAATTATTTTTTTAATTTGCAGAGATATAAATATGATTTTATACATTTTGATTAAGAATGACTTTTCTATAAATCGAAATATTGGTAAATTTAATCATTTTTGACCAGGGGGGGTATATGCCTTTTTGTAGATATTTGCAAAACGCAAATTGAGCACAACTCTCAAATATAGGCCTCGGTGGCTATTGTAAATGTACAGAATGTGTATATGTGAATATGTCGGAAATGTGGTATAGAGAGCTGTACTTTGGGACATTAAATATTGTAGAAGACTTCGAACATATTTTCTCAACCACAAAATTCTAGCTTAATCTAGTTTGAGTAATATCGACAATTGATCGTAGAAGTTCTAAATGAGTAAATAAACCAAACAGTCGTTAATTACAATTGCTTTAAAATAAATTGTACTTTATATTATATAGGTACACTAATGAGGAAAAATATTAATAAGCATATTCAAGCCTTATACGTTCAAATATATGAATGTAAGCATCAAAAATAATGTTTGAAAATCCAGACAGGTTATTGAGAGATCACTATCTTATTTCGGCTATATAAATGTATCTTTATTTCTCTCATTTAAAAAAACCAAAATGCTCACACATATATATTATTATATATATATATTAATATGTTATAATACCTTGAAAAAGGTTGGCGTTCGGCCAACTGAAATATTGGTAAAATAAATAATATTTTGATCCAATATATGCCTTTTAAATTTAATTAGCAGAGTTTTTCTGATTATTGTAGACATCTCAGTATATATATTGATATATTGCATTGCTATATGATATATATAGATAGTAGTATAGATTGCTCTATTTTCAAAAGAGTTTAGTGTGAGTGTCTTCCCTAAGTCCCAGCTCTATACCTAAATAGCGTTATCTCAGATAGAATCCAATAGCAGCGCAAAGAGAAAAGAATAATTCCTAAATCAAATTAACGCCTAGATATTAAAGAGAGAGAAAATATTTAAACCGGAGAAAATTTTGGATCAATTCATAAAATCGAGAAGAAAGATATTAAACTCCGAGATATTTTTTTAAAAAATTATTTTCCTTTTGGAATTTAGTTTTCCGTTTAATGATATTAAAGGATTTTTTATAGAGAGAAAAAAATCTGAGGGAAAAAAAAAAGTTGAAAGATTTTAAAAGGAAAGCTATAAGTTTAGATTTTTTGTTTATTTTCAACATACCTCTTCTCCACTTCCTTTTAACGGTTGTTGCCCGTCGCTCTCTATTATAGTTTCCTATTATATTTTCTACGACATATATATGTTATATAAAAATATTCTTTTATTTAAAATTATATTTCAAATACTTTGTTAAATAGACCACCAGATGTCGCGGCTTTCCCTATATAAAACCTATTGTTGTTGTTTCCTGTTGGCCGGCTCAAACCGTTTGTATATTATGTAAATAAGTTTTATTTTTTTTATTTACACCTTAAGCCAGGCAGTACTTTTATCAAATTATGTTTTTTTATATATTCCTTTAGTTCAATTAAAGCAATTACTGATCAAAACTATTTTTATTATTTTACTTTCAAGATTTTAACCACGACTGCACTACCAATACCATGTAGTACTAAAAATAACCAGCTAATAATTCCATAGCATAATCGTCAAGATGATCAAAATATCAGCATCAAATATTTTTATTTGTAATATATATTTCTCTCCCTCTCTCTCTCTCTCGGATGAAAAGGAATAACTATTTTATTTATAATATTAGAATTTTATTCACATAATATTATGGAGATAGTTACATATGCAAATGAATATCTAGCGATTGAATTTATATACATAAATATTGCATATTTTCAAAATGACACCCATGCTGTTATGCATAGTATTTAATATATGGATATACGTAAATAAGTTTTTTTGTCTAATTGTAAATTAAAATTATTGAAAAGAAATATATATAAAATAAATATAATTGTCTTATATATTTTTATAAAACGCTATAGGAAATCTACTCAGAACTATATATTCCTCAATAAAAGTTTAATATACTTTGTTTATGCAAATTAATCATATCGTTTATAGGAATATAAAGAATTATATAAAATGTCTTTAATCATATATTTACATATTATATTAAGATAATACTAAACATAAAAAACACAATGTTTTATAACTATCTAAATTAGTTAAGAAAAAAGGCATTTCCTGATCGTGCAACTAAAAGTTGCTGATGGCTTGCGCCATCTATCGGAATAAATATCAATTAATCGTTGATTTTTAAGTATTCCAGAATTGGCCAAATACCGTTTCTTGATTAATCAAGAAAAACAAACCACGTACGCGTTTCGGGCTGTTGGCCCTCGTCATTTCTTGATTAATCAAGAAACGGTATTTGGCCAATTCTGGAATAATTAGAAATCAACGATTAGTCGATTTATTCCGATAGATGGCGAAAGCCATCAGCAACTCTCAGTTGCACGATAAGGAGATGCCTTTTTCCTTAATTTATCCACCTGATCCAAGTACAAATTCACTTTTGTACTATTTTTCATATCTAAATTAGTGTTTCTGTTTAGTCCTGGCATAAATGCATATGTAATTAAGATTGAATCAACCTGTGAGTGATGAAATAAATTGATGACAAATATACAGTCAACTTCGATATAATAATGTCACTTGAAACCTTTAGTGTTATAATCATGCTGTTGTTGTTATAACCAATGTTAAAACAACTGTGACTTAAAATTAGGAACTTTAGAATTTGATGTTGAATCCAAGTTTCTGTTGGAAGTTGTTGTAAAGAAATTCCATTCTAAGAGGGAATGATGTTAGAGAGTGTGTAACATAATTCCATATAGAACGACATTTGAAAATCATCCCGCATGTGTTTCTTTTGATCGAAAAATTTCGTTCGAACTTTCGTCGAACGATTTCCATCCCTGGACACTTTATTTTTATGTTTATCATTACTCTTCACAATCCATCCTTTCATACTTCATTCCTAAGGTTAGAAATAATCGTTATTTCTTCTTAAAATAAATTTCGATTTTTCGTTCAAAAGAAACACATGCGAGATAATTTTCAAATGTCGTTCTACAATCATAAGCCGCATTATATGGTATTATAATTACATGTATAATGGTGCATCCCTTTACGTATATTCCTGTTCTCTGAGTCGTATAAGTTTTAGCATGTACGCCTTAACTGGGCAATATCCATATATGGTGTCAGTTTTATTTGCTCCCTGTTTTATTCTCTCCAGTCACATCACAAGAATAGAACTCACAAGCGGATATTTACTATATTGTACGTCTGAAATATGTGATAAATGTCTACAATTACAGAAGCATCTTTCCATATATTATAAAATAAATAAAGCTTCCAGGGTTAAGTTTCTTGTTCAAATTTTTATTTTCAAGCTTTCGGACTTGTCAGTCCTTCTATATTTCTATATAGTTTCGTTAAAACACCACCATCAAGAATAAACCATCAATCACAGATAGACTATATATAAACAAATTGAACAATATAATAGTGTTAATATTAAAAATGCATATCCTGACCAGGAGCACATGTGCTTTACAGAAGGCAGAGCGCCATCTGGTGGAACAGAAATCAACTAAGGGAACAGGCTAAATCAATGTTTAGTTGATTTCTGTTCCACCAGATGGCGCTCTGCCTTCTGTAAAGCACATGTGCTCCTGGTCAGGATATGCCATTTTTAATATTGATTTCAACACCTGATCTTTTTATCTTTTATTTTTTTCTTTAGTTTTTAAATATAATAGTTGTTAAAGGAAAACACCATCAAGACTCACAACTTGATATCCTAATATGATTGAGTGGAGATAAGAAAGAAGAAGACGTTAAACCATCATTTCATCAAGAATAAACTTTCAAGTACAGATACACTATATAAACAATATGTTTATATAGTTGAATAAATTAAACTATTCGAATTAAAATATCAAAATATATAACGATTGAAGAAGAGTGTCTTATACGAACTTTATACGCAAGCTTTCGGGATTTTCAATTGTCGTTATATTTCGCAATATAATTGTTGTTAAGGTGAAAGCATCAGGCTTCCAGGGATGAATTTATTTTTTAAAATTTGAATTCAAATCTCCAGCTTTCGGGAAGAAACGCTCTTCTACATGAGAAATAACACAATATAATAAATAGTAGTGGCGATCTGATGGATTGAAATGGCGAAATCTCTGGAAAGGTTCTCTATTGATGAGCCACGCCATTCCAATTAAGTTTTCCAATTCAGCACACTAATTATAGAAATTCGTTCTTTATTTAAAAAATATCATTAGCTATAAATAGTTCGATTCTCTAAATATAATACTTCCATTATCAATGCAAGCACACAAATCTGAAAAATCAACACGCTGATTGGCTGATTAAGGTCACGTGATATTAGAAAACCAATCATCTGGCGAATAAAGCAGACGCCATATAAATATTTAAGACAAGAAAGAAATATATCCGAGTCGATCTATAGGTCAAGGACCAAGTTGTTTTTATTCTCAAATATTATATGGCGCGAGAAGTCATTCTTTTTTTCAACTCTGGAGAGAAAATCTTCCTCTAATTTTAAATTTAATCTCCTTGACGTCAGGCTAATATTTATTTAGGGAATGGTAGAGTAAAAGAGTAAATTTGTTTCAGGGGGAATTCACTGAATAATTAATTATCTTTTCATAAACTAACTTAACTAGCACTTATTAATATATGTATAAAGAGAATATGCAAATATTTTTTTCCTTAGCTTATATTTTAATAGAGCAAAGATATTATAAAGTCTTGTATGAAACTACAAAAAAAAACTTGGAGATTTTTAATTTACTGGAAGTAATAACATAGAAGATATGAAAAATTGTATGGAAATAATAAAAAATAAGATTTATGCGTTTAATTTTGTAATGATAGGATGATAGTTTATGAAATATTATTTTTTATATTTTTTGAAGTTTTATACAAAAAAATATCGTAAAGTTTTAATATTTCTTGAGATAAGAGACTGAAATTTTATCATTATATGTAAATACTGAATTAATTAATAAATGTATTTTTGATAGGATTTATTTGAGAGAGTTGGTGGAGAATTGGTAGATACTGTGGAATTATGATAATCACGACGAGCCATCGAATCCCGTATTTAACACTTTTTTTCTAGAAAGGTTTTATAGAAGGTCTTTGCTCTGTTCTATGCAATTTTTGATTATTCCTTTTTTTTCTACCCAGCCTATGACGCGTAACTGCCGAATCTCTGCTGGAGTTTTTCTTTTACTATAATTTTAATTTATATAATATTATTAATATATATTAAAACAATTAAATATAAAAAATAAATTCTCTGCCATTTATAAATGCTCATGTGAGCCTGGTCATATATATCATATATATTAAAAACAATGAAAACAATTTCAAAAATAAAAACCCAAAGGTGTTGATATTAAAAGCAATTTATTTTCATTGTTTTTATTAACACCTGACCTTTTTAAAATTATTTTGCATTGTTTTTAATATCAACACCTGACCTTTTTCATTTTAAAATTTATTTTTCGCATAAATATATTTAAAAACACAAACCTTTTATATTTATATTTCTATAATTAATATCTAGATATAAAATTTAGCTTAAATGTATTTATATATATTTCTTATTTTTTACATACATATATATGCAGTATATCTGTGTATGTATAAATGTTTGTAAATTTTTTAATTGTTCTGCTAAACAATTTTCAGATACATCAGGTTTGTTAGAACCTCATTGGATAAATACATGGCGCTCTACAGACTGAATTACAAGCTAGGTGTTTCTAATGATGAGCCATGTCATCCCTATTTTAATTTTAATTCATCGCAGAATACGGTCTGTAATAACAGCTTGCAATATATATATATAACAAAAAATGGGATTTCTGTTGATTTTTTATTATTATTTATATAGAATTATTAGCTGTTGCTTGATTTTGGTATGTTGAGGGGGTTATTTGCAGTCGTGGGAATAATATTGAAAGTATAATAATAAAATAGTTTTGATCAGAAATAGCTTTAATTGAGCTAAAGGAATATATAAAAAAAAACATAATTTGATAAAAGTACTGCCTGGCTTAAGGCGTAAGAATAAAAATGGAAAACTATTCACATAATGTACAAAAGGTTTTGAGCCGGCCATCGGGAAACACAACAATCGGTTTTATATAGGGAAAGTCCCGACATCTTGTGGTAGATTTAAACAGAATATTTGAATCTATGAAATATATTTTTAAATAAAATGATATTTTATATAACATATATATGTTAAAAATTAGCGCTAAAATATTTCTAATATTAAAAATAAGTTTTATTAGTTTGAAAGGTTCTATAGAATATGCCCCAGGATATTGACCTGCGAGTGAAGATGACCTACATAGAATCTTCTAACATAATCTCTGAAGTTGTTTCTTTAAATGCCATCAATCAGCTAAGTGCCGGGATTGTCGCCCAGCTGAATTATTAAACAAGTACCGCGTGCAACACTTCTTCAACAACCGCCATGTTGTGTCATTTTGTTGTCAACTCTTTGTTTATCCCCAAACTAGATGCGTGAGAACAAACACTAAAGAATGTATTAGCTCGTGCAAGAAATGTTTTTTTTTTTAAATAAGACAAATAGAGAGCTCAATTCAAACTTAAAAAAAAAAAAAAAAGATTAAAAAGTTATATATTATTTGTAGACTATATAATGTTTGGGTTATTGTTAAAATGTTGAAGAAAATAATTGGCTGACTTAATATTCTGAATGTGTTTTAATCATTTTAATGTCAGCAAACAGGTTTTGCCCTTTATCAACCCCTATTTACATATTACAATGGAAGATGATATACAAATAAGATTAAGGTTTAAAAATGATTATATACTTGTAAATAGTAGGATAGGGTGCCTCTCCCGTCAAAATAAACGTCAAGACCTGACGCCATCTTTTGACCTATTGCGGCGACGGTCAATAGATGGCGTCAGGTCTTGACGTTTATTTTGACGGGAGAGGCGCCCTATGCTACTGTGGATCAATTTCCTCCCGGCAAATTTTCCATCTATACTTGTAAATATGAGACCTATTGCAAATATTTTAAAAATATTTTATTGAGAGATTTAGGGTCTTGATCTTTCTCAATTTATAGTTAATTTTCAAACTACTCTCATAGGATGTTATGAAATCGAAGCCACCCCTGTACTGATGAAGGCCATAGCATGAAACCACGGTATACAGGTTGTTGGCTGAATTGGTTAAAACCGATGTGGTGGGCCATTGTTTTTCACTACCATTACGTTTTGTATTGGATTTATGAGCCAAATGCAATGTTTTAATGCAGTTTTAAAGGGAGAGGCGCCACTTTTGGGAAAATGAAAATAAAGAAGAAGGAGAGATATGTGAGGGGAAAATATATTATATATAAAATAATATATCCTATATATTGAATCAATAATTCCTTCTCTAAACTTTAATAACAAACCACTTGATGAGGAAAGAGTTTCTTTAATATACAATATTTAAATCACAAGCTTTCGGGCACAATCACCCTTCTACTGGTGTAAAACGAGACAAAACATTAGTGGCAAATGAATATATAAATATATATATTCTATATATAAATTCTATATATATATATGATATATGTATATATAAGATATATGAAAGAGACTATATTTTTTAATATATTTCAACTTTTTAAAAATATGCAAATAAAAAAAGATATGAAAGTATTTTTTCAAAAGTAAGAAGATTGAAAGAGTTTTCCCTCACACAACTATATATAAATAAATCTATTTATAATATAATCTGTTCAGAAATTTGAATGCAATTTTATTTTCAAGTTTTCTCCCCAGTATTGACCCCACTGTCGAATTATAAATATTAGATTTCCATATGGAGTTGAATGAATAAATTTATAATTTGTTTTTTTATATGTGCGGTTTGAGATCATAAACAAATACATAGCGATGATAGTGTATTTTATTGAATGTATTTGATGTGTATTAATTGTGTTTGTGGTATTTATTCCCCCATCTGGTAGATATAATTATGGTTAATAGGTATAAAGATCAAGTTGAGCATTTATTTACAGTCATTGTATTGGGGCTTTACATTGAGGCATAGGCTTTAATGGAGGCCCTAAACTGGAATGTATAACTTTTTCTATTAATTTGGAAGCTAATCGCCTATTTTGTACAAGGATTCGTGCGGTATTGTAATTCTGATTTTTTTTTAAATCGCATTTCAGGGGACTTCAAATTATTATTTATAATTTTCAATCATAAACCTCGATGTGATGGGTTTTGAATTTGAATTTTAAAATACGTTTAAGAGATAGTCAAGTTATTAATATTTTGTGATCTTACAGATATGCCCTACTTTTCATAAATAGTCTTGGATGTTTAGCTTGGCTAACGAAGGCTTATTATATTGTCACGGTTTGAAATTAGAGTTTTATTAATCAATTGGTAAACTTTGTGAGTGATGTTTTGCCTCACATCATTACTAGAAAATGAAATATCAGTAACAGAATTTACATACCTTCCTTATATAACATTAAACATAAAAGTATTTACATATTTACTAATAGAGACATTTATAGTTATAATTATTATAGTAGTGTAATAGTACTACTGAGATTATAGGAAATCCACTCATGGAGACAAAACTTAAGGAAGTTTTACCTTTTATCATGTTATATCGGGATTCAGACAATAACTCTGAACTAATTGAAGACATACGAGATAATCAAGTGTGAACAAAATTGCCTCTGTCTCCTTAAATAAACGGATGACCGGTGACATCACAAAATATAAAAATTTCCTCAAGTGAGGGTATATAACAACATAGGTATGATTTTTAATTGATTTATTAAATAAAATTGTTTTTAATACCCGATGACGGTAAATGGAGCCATCTATCCTCCCTTGTAAGATTGGTACAGTGTTAGGTATTCAGTCCATTTAAAAGTTGAAAACTTTCCCCATGTAAAACGCCAAGAGAAGAAGCTCCGGTGAAAATTGAAATGCAAACAATCTTCCTTTCCTGCCGGGAATGGGAAAAAACCATCAATCCCACGTAAGCTTCAATCTCAAACTTTCCAAGATCTAGCACGTGATCGAATTTAAAATGTTGGACCCGTTTTGATTGGTCGGTCAGATCTAGGTGTTCACTGATTGGTCTATTATCTTCTTATAGATACTAGAGGATATAAATGGTAAATACCATCCTTATATATATATATATATATATAGGAAAATGAAATTCTAAATGGATGTTTGCCACTCTCTTCACTGTTAAAATTATTGAATAATTCATCGAGAAAATGTCATGTAGGAAGCTAAAGATACAAACATATTATTCAAGGCCTATACAAATCCACCTCAATAAAAAACCAAATTTGACATTTTCAAGTTAAAACTATTGGAGTTTTATTTTTCAAATATTGATACATCAACCGTTTTAGGTATTTATTACCTGACGTTACGGCCACTCACAGTCATCTTCCTCAGGTATTATTGTTGATAACATATTTGCATCACTCTAATCGTTTAATCAATAAAAAACACTAATAATTTTCCTTACTATTTTTAGCCCCGAAAACTATATTTAACAAGCGTTTCAGCGTAATTTAGAAAGTAAAATATAACTTCCTCTACAGACAGAAAAAGACTCTGAAAGAATCAAAACATAAATTGATGTTATAAATAAAATAGATTTCTCAAAATAACTTTATTCAGTTATAAAGTGGATCTAAACAAATATATTTCTGAGACAAGATATAAAAAAACTCGGTTCGCATACATCTCTTGGCAAATGGAATACAAAACTTGGTTGAGGTAGGTTTTAAACGCCAATTAGGTTTGTGAAAGTGGCCATGTGAAATGTTGAATGCCATTCTCTACTGCCCTTTACAGAGTTACAAGTAGCCAATTAGTGGGAGAGTTTCTTTTTAATAGATTCTGCTCCTTTGAAGACGTTTTTCTTCGCCACCGTGTATTGAGCAATTTCCATGACAAGTATGTTCCTGGTTGAACCGATGCTTTCAGAAAGATGGTTTATATATCTGGGTTTACTTCCTTTAATACATTTATTAGATATAAACGGGATAATTTCTGTGTTGGGTCATATTTTAAAGAATATTTTCCTTATCGTAGCTGAATATTTCATACATTCCGAGTCAAATCTACGAATAGGATATCACTCCTGTTTAGAAATTAGCCTATATTCCATTATCTCAGTATAGAACTAACAAACTCAGAGGGAATACTAAGATACAGTACAATCTATATGTAATTTTACTGTCTTAAAAGCTTATGTCGATAGTTTTCTTGAATATCATTTCTAAGATTCCGCCCTTCAGTGTATCATATAAAAGCAGAATCGTCCAATACAGTAATAGAGTTCTAAGAAACGGTCTGGTAGATTATATTGACGAAATCGCTGGGAGGGTTCATCGCTGATGAGCCAAGCTCCCGCTATTTTTCATCGCAGTAAGTATAGTAGATGTTTGTTTTTTTTTTTTTTTGTGTAAAACAAACATTCGTGATACCAGAGTATAGGGTAGATGCCGCGTTATTGATTTATGTTAATTTAATACCAGCTTTGGTTAATTTGAACAAAAGAAAACTATATTAACGAATAGATTCAAGAAGGATAAGTTTCTTTATTTGAAAAATCAATTCGAGCTTTCGGGCGCAAGCTGCCCTTCTACAGGAATAATAGATACAATTTTAAGTAGTCATGTATGTACAGATATAAATATATATTTTAAAATGGTTTCTCGCTTTGTTCTTGTAGAGCGTGAGTGGATCTCATACCCACGTGATTTAGTTTAACTCAAAGAAAAGCCTAGATAAAGAGAGGCGTGTTGCCCCTAGAAATACTAGCCGATCAATAATTTATATCCAGTATATGCCCAATATTTATTTATACATATATATATATAAGCTATTTTTTGCATATCTAGGATTATTTAGGAAGTTTTATATTTTATTATTTAAGAAAAATTATTGCTATGTAAATTAGTCAATTGGTTATTATTATTATATGCTAATTGTTAAGTGGTGTGATGAAGAGAAAACGGATAATTCTATTTTAGTTTTTGGACCAGCCTATCATATGTCTCCGGGATATCTATGTGTCTATTTATACTATTATATTTTGATGAAATCAGTGCTTCCAGTATTAATCTTTTGTATTTACTATTTATGTTTGTATAATGAATATTAGGGTTTGCTAGGTTGAAATTGTGATCTGTGTTACTAATATGTTGTACTATTAGAGATTTGGGGTCTTTGTTTTTAATATTTCTTCTATGTTCGTCTATTCTGTCCTTTATATGTCTGCCTGTTTCACCTACATATACATTATTACATTGGTTGCATGGTATGGAATATACGGCTTTGCTATTGTATAGTTTTGTTATAGGAATACTGTTTCTTGTAATAGGGTTTCTTATTATGGTTGCTATACTCGGGTTGCTTTCATAATATGTTCTTATACCGTGTTTGCTTAAAATTCTGGCTATATTGGTACTACTATGGGAATAGGGAAATATACATATTGATTTATAAACATGATTATTTCTTATAAGAGAGGGATTATAGAAATGTCTTAATATAAAGTTTTTCGGATAACCACTAGAAGTGAGTTTATTGATTAAAAATTGGGTTTCTGTATCTTTTGAGAGTTGGGTGGAACAATGTGTATATATTCGTTTTGAGAGGGTTTTTACAGTGTTAATCTTGTGACTGAGGGGGCAATAAGAGGAAAAGTGTATATAATCTGGAGTGGAGTTTGGCTTATGGTATATTTCTGTTGTATATTGGTTTTGTGTTTTTAGTATAAGTACATCTAGAAATGGTAAGGTCTTATTGTTACACAGCCTCCCCCCCTCTCCTAACAGCACCATGATATCTTTTGACGTAGTTAATATGTACCCAAGCCTACCACACCGTCTAATAATAGATAACACAATAGAATTTTTAGCATTAAACAATATTCCTCCAGATACTTCTTCTAAAATTATTTCATTAGTTAAGCTCAGCCTACAATACAACATATTCTCCTTCAATAGTAATTTTTATAGACAAACCAAGGGCTCCCCCATGGGAAGTCCCCTCTCTTCACCTTTGGCAGAAATAGTAATGAGAAAAATAGATAAAACAATAACCAACCTTTTTCCCACAGATATCATCATCTGGCAGAGATACATAGACGACATCTTTTGTATAGCAAACTCTACCAAAATGATGTGGATGAACTTAAAAAAATAATTAAATATGAGTGATTGAATATTAGATAATAATTGAATATTAATTAATTTATTTTTCTATTGTTTTTTGACCAAGAAAAGGTAAATTCATTCTATCAAGAGATATGTAAATTTTGTTCGTTCAATTTTAATTTTAATTTTAGTTTTGCTTGGCTTGCATGTAAATATTCTTAAGGAAGAGAAATAAACTTTTTTTTTCTTTTATAAGTGCAGACATCTTTTGTTTGATATAAATTTCTAGAAAATTATTTAAATAGCAAAATAACAATGGCGACGAGACTTTCGTTCGAACCTTATGTAATGAAAGAAGAACCTTTTGAAAATTATATTCAACGATTCAAACAGTACATTTTTGTGAATGAAATTGAAGGTAAGAAGATTGTTCCTTTTTTTATTATGTCTATTGGAACAAATACTTATGGTATTCTGAAAGAATTGATCTCACCTAGAGATGTTTGTGCATTAGAATTCGAAGAAATTGTTAGTGTTCTACTTACTCATTTTACACCTAAGCTAAATATCATTTTTGAAAGATATGAGTTCAGCCAATTGATTCAGGAACATGGCGAAAAAATAGAAGAATATGTCCTTAAATTAAAAAAACAAGCTAATAAATGTAATTTTGGCTTAAATATTGAAGAACACCTAAGGGATAAATTCATTGCAGGAGTTTCTAATCAAGTTATTTGAAAAGATTACTGCAAGAGCCTGAGCTCACTTTTAATATGGCAGTAAATATTGTTACCACAATAGAATCGGTAGATTATAATGTGTTGAAAATGAAGTCTTATGCTGAAACTAAAGAAATAAACAAATTACATTCTAAATGCAAGCATTGTGGAAAGATGAATCATCATTCGGACAGATGTTTTTTTAGAAATTCTTTCTGCTATTCTTGTAAACAATTGGGACATATATCGACTGTTTGTCATTCAAAATCTAAAAATGGATATTTTCAACCAAGAAAGAGTGAAGCGTCTGCCCACGGAGAATCATTTTCGGGAAAGAATGGTGAGTCCATCAATAATATAGAATATCTGACTAATAAATTTGAGAGTATTTTGTATGTCTTCGACATAAAATTCTTAGCAGAAATTGACACTGGTGCGGCTTTAACAACTATGTCAAAAGATCTATTTTTAAAATATTTTGAACATGTTAAATTATTTCCGTCTAAATGTTATTTAACCGATTATCAAGGAAAGGGCATTTCCTCTATTGGAGAATGTAAAGTAAAAGTAAGATATAAAAATAAAATAGGCCATTTAAACTTAATAGTAACAAATATTGAAAATAATAAATTTCTCATAGGAAAAGACTGGATAGTATATTTTGATATGGTACAAATTAATGTCCAACAAAATAATAATTTTGATACTAATTTTATTTTTAATAAATATTATAAACTTTTCGAAGATATAGTCTTGCCAATAAAAGATATTTCCGTACACATTAATGTAAAAAATAATTTTGCACCAAAATTTTATAAATTTAGACCTGCTCCCTTTGCTATTAGAAATTTAATTGAAGAAGAACTATTATTTTTATTGAATAATGATATTATTGAAAATATAGTGGATAGCCCAATAGCTTCACCGCTAGTATGCGTCCCTAAGAAAAACGGCAAAATTAGAATTTGTGCGGACTTTAAAAGAACCTTAAATCCATTTATCGAGGATGTTAAGTATCCGATACCGAACATCGATAATGTTTTACATTCATTTTTTGGTAAAAGTATATTTAGTAAAATTGATCTTTCAAGCGCATATCATCAGATACTTCTAGACGAGGAATCTCAAAAATTAACAGTTATTTCTACCCATAAAGGCCTTTTTAAATATAAAAGGCTGCCCTTCGGTATCAAGTCCGGAGCGACTATTTTCCAAAGAACTATGGACAATATTTTTTCCGGTCTTAAAAATGTAATAATATATTTAGACGATATTCTTATAGCATCGTCTGATGTAAATGAGCATATTTCAGATATTGAAACAGAGTCATGAATAAATTATCGGATTTTAATTTTTCAATTAATAAAGAAAAATCTTTGTTTTTTGTTGATGAAATCAATTATTTGGGACATAGAATAAATAAAAATGGAATCTATCCCCTTGAGGATAAATTGGACAGTATAAAAAAATGTCCTAAACCGAGTAACATTTCAGAATTGAAATCTTTCTTGGGCATGTTGTCATTCTACAGTAAATTCGTTAGAAATTTATCCATACATGCAAATCCTTTATTCTCTCTATTGAAAAGAAGTTATAATTGGAATTGGAAAAATGAACATGATCAGGCTTTCGAAAAATGTAAAAATTTGATTAGTACAAAAACTTGTTTGACGCATTATTCGCAAGATTTACCTCTTTATGTTACTTGTGATGCATCAAATTATGGTATTGGAGGATATATTTCCCATATTGTAAACGGCACTGAGAAACCAATTACTTTTGTTTCAAGAACACTAAATGACACAGAAAAGAAATATTCCCAAATAGAAAAAGAAGGGTTATCAATATTCTTTACCTTAAACAGGCTAAAACAATTCCTTTACGGAAGAAAATTTATTATTAATACAGATCACAAACCATTACTAGCCATTTTTGGCGATAAAAATAATTTACCAGCCTTAGTGGCAAATAGATTACATAGATGGTCACTCTCAATATCAAATTTTAATTTTGAAATTAAATATACTAAGGGAACTGAAATACCTCTTGCAGATTTTCTTTCAAGATTTCCAAATCCTGAAAAAGGGGAGAAGGAAGAGGAAATGGGAGAAATATTATTAATAGAAAATTCGATATTAGATTACGTCTTGGTATCGTACAAAACCCAAGAAGATCCAACTCTTAGAAAACTATATAAGTTAGTCAAGTACGATAAGTATGATGTTGACTCAGAGGTAGATATAAAACCTTATAATAGAATTAAAAACGAGATAACAATAGTAAGAAATTGCCTATTTTTCGGAAATAGAATGATCATCCCCGATTCCTTAAGAGAATATGTTTTGAAAATCATCCATGAAAATCATATTGGAGTAAATAAAATGAAAACTCTGGCCAGAAGTTCTGTCTATTGGCCGGGAATGGATGAGCAAATTGAGAAACTGTCTAAAAGCTGTAGCACTTGTATGGAAAACACATCAAAGCTGCCAAAACAGGAATTTACCGAGTGGACTCCACCAAACAAAGTTTGGAAGAGAATTCATCTTGACTATTTCTATTTTGCGGGAAAAACTTTTTTGATATTGGTGGATGCGCATTCTAATTGGATAGAATGTCAAATGGTTCCAAATACATCGGCGGGATTCTGCATAGACTTTTTGAGAGAATGTTTAGCGAGATATGGTATCCCGGAGGTGGCGGTAATGGATAATGGGCCCCCGTTTAGAAGTTATGAAATAAAGACATTTTTCGAAAGAAATGGCATACATGCGATGTTTAGCCCCGCTTACCATCCGGAGAGCAACGGACTAGCGGAAGTGTCTGTAAGAGAGATAAAAAAAGCTATGAAAAGAATTATTTCGGAGGAAAGAGAATTACCCCTTGAGTTTGCTTTGATTAAGGCTTTATATGCATATAGATTGAGTCCTTTGACTAGAACGGAAAAATCCCCTGCTGGAATATTTTTAAATCGCGAGATTAGAACGAAGATTTCCATGTTGAGCAAGAAATCAGTAAGAGTGGGGAGATTGAAAAATAAAAAACAGAACAATAGCTACAAAATAAATGATAGAGTAAGATACAGATGGATGGAGAGAGGAAAACCGAAATGGATGTTTGGGATTGTAAAGAGAATAGTGGGAAGCAACAGCTGTATGATAGAAACTGATGGAATAGAAAGGAAAGTACACACTAAACTATATGAGGAGAAGTATGGAGAGAAAGGATGTTTCGTCATCAGAAGAAGGAATAAGCTACCCAAGGCCTCAGACGTCAAGTCCCCTGACTCCTGCTCCAATAGTAGCAGAATCTACACCTGGACCACCGACTGAATCTACACCTTCCCGGAGATATCCACTACGAGAGAGGAGACCACCGGATAGATATGTACCTTAATGAGTATTGCTATCTTAAAAAAGGGGGAGTTGATGTGGATGAACTTAAAAAATAATTAAATATGAGTGATTGAATATTAGATAATAATTGAATATTTTTTAATTAATTTATTTTTCTATTGTTTTTTGACCAAGAAAAGGTAAATTCATTCTATCAAGAGATATGTAAATTTTGTTCGTTCAATTTTAATTTTAATTTTAGTTTTGCTTGGCTTGCATGTAAATATTCTTAAGGAAGAGAAATAAACTTTTTTTTTCTTTTATAAGTGCAGACTTCTTTTGTTTGATATAAATTTCTAGAAAATTATTTAAATAGCAAAATAACACAAAATAGATACCATTTTTACCCAACTAAAGTCCATACATAATGATATTGATTTTACCATAGAAACAGAAAACAATAAGACCTTACCATTTCTAGATGTACTTATACTAAAAACACAAAACCAATATACAACAGAAATATACCATAAGCCAAACTCCACTCCAGATTATATACACTTTTCCTCTTATTGCCCCCTCAGTCACAAGATTAACACTGTAAAAACCCTCTCAAAACGAATATATACACATTGTTCCACCCAACTCTCAAAAGATACAGAAACCCAATTTTTAATCAATAAACTCACTTCTAGTGGTTATCCGAAAAACTTTATATTAAGACATTTCTATAATCCCTCTCTTATAAGAAATAATCATGTTTATAAATCAATATGTATATTTCCCTATTCCCATAGTAGTACCAATATAGCCAGAATTTTAAGCAAACACGGTATAAGAACATATTATGAAAGCAACCCGAGTATAGCAACCATAATAAGAAACCCTATTACAAGAAACAGTATTCCTATAACAAAACTATACAATAGCAAAGCCGTATATTCCATACCATGCAACCAATGTAATAATGTATATGTAGGTGAAACAGGCAGACATATAAAGGACAGAATAGACGAACATAGAAGAAATATTAAAAACAAAGACCCCAAATCTCTAATAGTACAACATATTAGTAACACAGATCACAATTTCAACCTAGCAAACCCTAATATTCATTATACAAACATAAATAGTAAATACAAAAGATTAATACTGGAAGCACTGATTTCATCAAAATATAATAGTATAAATAGACACATAGATATCCCGGAGACATATGATAGGCTGGTCCAAAAACTAAAATAGAATTATCCGTTTTCTCTTCATCACACCACTTAACAATTAGCATATAATAATAATAACCAATTGACTAATTTACATAGCAATAATTTTTCTTAAATAATAAAATATAAAACTTCCTAAATAATCCTAGATATGCAAAAAATAGCTTATATATATATATATGTATAAATAAATATTGGGCATATACTGGATATAAATTATTGATCGGCTAGTATTTCTAGGGGCAACACGCCTCTCTTTATCTAGGCTTTTCTTTGAGTTAAACTAAATCACGTGGGTATGAGATCCACTCACGCTCTACAAGAACAAAGCGAGAAACCATTTTAAAATATATATTTATATCTGTACATACATGACTACTTAAAATTGTATCTATTATTCCTGTAGAAGGGCAGCTTGCGCCCGAAAGCTCGAATTGATTTTTCAAATAAAGAAACTTATCCTTCTTGAATCTATTCGTTAATATAATTATTGAAAGGATTATTCGTCTTAAAAGAAAACTATGTACCATGATTTAGAACTATAGACCTCATCATTATTGCCGGGACTTCGTAGCAAATTACGATGAGTTATGAAATCAATCGAATCTAGACAAAATCTTGTTCATTTTATTAATCGCCATGTTTCAATCATAGGTCAATACCTCGCCATATACATATAAGGTAATAAAACATTAAAACACGAATGTTTCTTTTATACATATAAAAAGATTCTACTGTCCGCACTGCGATGAAAAAATATTGGGAGGGTTTAGTTCATCAGTGGTGAACCCTCTCAGCAGTTTCGCCAATTTAATCTACCAGACCGCTTTCTTTAGAGCTCTAATACTGTATTGGATGATTATGCTTATATATGCTACATTGAAGGGTGGAATCTCAGAAATGGTATTTAAGTAAACTATGGACATGTGTAGGTAGTGTTCAGTAATCCTTCTTAAAGGTTGAGTTGCATAGCCTTTCCTCTTTTTAATAATTATATAATATGTATGATGCACTAGCGCGCCATCTGTTATCAAAATTCGAAACTATTTTAAACGCGTAAGATTCTTTTTGAAATTAGAAATTGTTTAATTTGACAAAGAATCTTACGCGTTTAAAATAGTTTAGAATACAATATGTATATATATTATTTTAAATAATTATATAATATATGTATATA
Source organism: Cordylochernes scorpioides (assembly GCA_030710605.1). NCBI lineage: Eukaryota > Metazoa > Arthropoda > Arachnida > Pseudoscorpiones > Chernetidae > Cordylochernes > Cordylochernes scorpioides. The sequence continues at coordinate 58,873,078 of CP092884.1, forward strand.
TATTAGCCCTTTCTGTGTGTGTAAATAGGTATTTCAAATAGTCTCCGTAACTTGACGCCAAATTTCGCTGAAAGTAGAAATTATTTTCAAATTTATTTTTATTTATTCATTTCATTATATGATCTGTATATAGTAATAGCTCTTAATTATATATATTTAAAAATAAAAAAGTTATCATTAAAAATAATTTGTAATTTTCAATATAGTTATCTATTATAAATATAATGGTTTTGGTGAATAGAATCTAATTAAAACACTGAAGTTTGATAAAATAAGTTTTACAGAAATTCTAAAGATAAGCTCAGATTCCATCAACCTATATTGAATCTCTTTCATTCGTTGAATTTTACTCTCTGTTCAGCCTTTCTCTAGAATTTAGATCCACTCCTTCTATATTTCCTTTCAGCTTTATTCCTTCACTTTCTAGCCATTCTTTTGCTACCCAATTGCTATTTTGAAACTTTTATTTTACATTACATTCCCGGTAGGCAGTTTTCCTATGTAGAAATATTCTTCTATTAATTTCGGCCATATAATAGTCTGATGTGATGTGTCTGTTTGTCTCTCTAGATAGAATACACAACGTTGTGTGAGATTGATGGACATCTTCAATTATAGATTCGCGTCTAATTTAAATTGATTTAAGAAAAGAAAAAAGGCATCTCCTTATCGTGCAACTGCAAGTTGCTGATGGTTTGGGCCACCTATCAGAATAAATATCAACTATTCGTTGATTTTTAATTATTCCAGAATTGGCCAAATTTTTAGATTAATTTATTAAATAAAGTGTCGGGATGAACTACCTTGTGTGCTAACCATAATCTAGAGTAAATTGCTTACAAGTCATGATAAGCCTAAGATAAGTGTTAGATTAAGTAATGTTAGGATTGTGGTAAACCAGGGAGCTAATCCCGAGATCTTCCAAATACATACGTATGTGGTCGAACTATTATCAAATTGAAGTGTGAGTTAATCATCCAAGGCTATATTTACATATGGATCCAAAATACAAAACCCTAGAGCAAAATTGTTTGTTATATTTCAAATGTTCTTAAAGTTTTAGCGATTGTCTATTGGTCCATGGTTATATGTGCCACATATTGTTCAACGTCAGTTGAGACACAATAATCTGAAACCAGGTTGAGTTTCTATATGCAGATAAACCGACCAATTTCTACTTTACTTTCAAATAATAGATGACCGTTGCGGCAATATACCTTGATACATTCAGAACTAATATAAATGGTCCAATTTTTTACAGTAGAGATGTAGATAGAAACATTAGAAACATTGTGAACTTCATGAGTAGCGAGACTTCAGTAGAGAGAGTCGAGAGATATCTGAGATCAATATAATAGTTGGATAATACAACAGAGGTAAATCTTCTGGATATATTATTTACATAATGCAACAGGTTTCTGGAAAAAAAGTTTCTTTTCATTTTTATTATTTCATTCTAAAGCTTTCGGGAATTTGTGACCTTCTACAGGAGTACATTTTTATTTTTATTTATTACAGACCACAGGCTATATCCTATGTGGATATTTGCGTGCAAATATTTAATCTATTTTATGTACATAGTTTATATATATATATACAAATTATTTATAGTTTTAGAGAGATAGAGTGAAAGTTATTTAAATTTACATTTTAGAGCAATAAATTATACAAGAAACAAAGTTTATTTACATATATATTATCAAAAGTCCAATATATCTTTAGAATTACAACTACTAAACCAACGGCACAAATATAGAACATTCCAAACCAATAACAGCAATAAAACTATACTAATTAAAACTAGAAATTTCAATTCTTAATGTAGATCAGATCCACGGCATTTGAGATAGAGTCTACAGAATTTGTTAAATTTTATATATTCATCTTTACTGGAAATCATCTACAGGATGTACATAATGGAAAATATTGAACGTCCTATTTTGTACTCCGGTAGGACAGAAATGCTCAAAAGCTTGAGAAGACAATAATAAAATTGAAAGATACTTATCATCCGAAACAGATTGCATTATTATCAGAGATCAGGTTGTGTTTTGTTTAATATTGCCATCGAAAAAGGCATATAAAGAAAAACAATCAAGACCTCAAATATTTTCAAATACTTCTATTTCTTCGAAAAATTCAACAAGAACTTCTTAAAGTGCATAATATTACTCCAAATTGGAAAATTTCAAATATTACTATGCTACTTACATGAAGATATTAATTACACATATTCAATATTACATTATTTAATTGTTGGCTAAATCCGTCTGTTGAAATGTTGATTGCAGATTGGGATTTCTTACCTTGGAAATATTTTTCTTCAAATTCAATATTTACCTTCATTTTGGAAATTAGGCGTTTATTCACGTCGTTTAGCCTTTTAAAATTTACATCAGTTTCTTTTATGGATATCATTAAATATTAAATTTGTGAAAATTTCTCCCCGACTTTTTCATTCCGATATCATGGGGAATTAATTGTGGGAAATAATTCTTCACAATTAATTGTTAATTTTCGAGAAGCTCTACGTTATTATCGCCTTCATTTATAAATTATCACTTTTTTTTTCTAATTATGAAATATGATTTTGTTTATATAATTTTTTTTCAACGATTGTCATTGTTGCAGATTGTCTCCTTCGAGAGCTCATTTTGTAAAAAAAAAAATAGATAATTTTATAATTTATCAATATAAGGTTGTTGGCTTTCTACTTGATTTGATTTATCTGTGAATCTTCCCTCTCTTCTCAGAAATATTGTTTGAATGAAATTTCGACATTTTTTGACCTTCTTCAATACACACTTTGTTTTGGAAATGATCATAACAGACGTTATTTCTAATATATGTATCCATAAATAATCTATTCATATAAAAACTCGAATATGCAAATTGGAATCTATACGAACTATTTTTGGAATTTGAAATATTTTCCCCAGAGCTATTATATGTCTTTGTTCTGTTATCCATTCATTTATATATTAGAGTTTTAAATTAAATTCAATAAGTATATTTATTTGAAACAGGTTTTGCAGATATAATATAAAGTATAGAATATATAATTCTCTTTGTAATGTAAATCATTTTAAATAATTGGATTCTAAAATTTGTGTTTTCTCACAGGGAGTTCAGGACAAATATAGTCGTGAAAGCTTTTATTTAGTTACAACTTTATTATATTCTACAATTTTGTATTTATATATAAATAAAATTAACTCTGTTGATTTTTTTGTATTTAATCG
>CP092884.1:58876419-59022347 GCA_030710605.1 Cordylochernes scorpioides
GATCGATATTCACATACACCATGTTCTCTAATACGAAGCGTCAAATAATTGTATGTAACGATTTGAATAAGAAATAAAGAATTTTTGGATGAAATTGAAAACTTTATTGTTAACTTAATTATCAGGTTTTCTGACGAACTATAGAACAGGTAGTGGTGTAGGTAGATCTCACAATAAATCATAGAGAATAACTTTGACTTGTTTATAGGGCATATTTCTTTATCGATATTCCAGCTTGGGATACTTGCGCCTAAATACATTTTATCATCTTATATACAATTGATTTTATATGCAATTATATAACAGGACTAAAAGCAAAATTAAAACTGGAAGGTTGGTTTTCTCAAACAGAAAATAAAATTTAAAAATAATATTTACAAAAATTATTGAATTTTTCCTATGTATCTTTGTTATATGAAACTGCCAATGTTTGTTCTTTTCCGACCTTCAAATATATTTATTCACTTTGGACATGTGGAACTTACCAGTAATGTAAGTTGTTTCGTAAACATGTAAGTTTGTCACTAAGGACAGACAAAATTGTGAGCAAAATACTGATACACAGCTACTGTAAATAAAGGATACCCAGATATATATATATATATATATATTAACTGCAATGTTTGTGCGGAATCTTTACTGTAGGGCTACATCTTTCTCCTTCAAAACAGAATCAATAGCCCCAACACACACAAACACATCTGAAAAAACGTCAAATATTTGGAGCAAGCTAAATATTAAATAAAAAAAGGTTCTGCCATATTAATTTCGTAGATCAAAGGTTGAATTTATGGAACGGTTTGGAATTCCATCGGTAAGTTCCTTTTAAAGGGGTGCGCTCCCTTTGATCTCGTGGCTGTACAGTATAATACGTCTAATGGAATTGTTGTTGTTGTTCTGGGGAGAGTGAAACCTGAACCTTTACTTACATCCTACTCGCTGTAACGTGGTAGACATGCCTTTCTCTGCTCCAGTGACTTCTCTCGAGTTCTTCTATCTTCCCATCCAGTCCATCAGTCCTACCGTTTTTCTTCCATTATTTCCCTCTACAATATTTTCCCCTTAATAAAGCAGGCAATTTTTATTTTAGAAATATATTTTTATCTGAGGGAATGTTCAATCATTTATATTGCCACGTTTTTATTTTTAAAACGCTAATTTTCTGTTTTGTAAAACTTTAATTTTAAAGTTCATTATTTTAAAAGTGAAATGTTTGTTAATGGAATAGACATTTTACCTCAACTCATTTTTATTGCCGCTTTCTTTTACAAGCCATTTGTTTTTTATCTCTATTTTTACATATCGTTTTTACTAATTTTGCATGTACATCATTGACTTTTAATGAATGAGAAAAAGAAATTGAAAATAAACATATGAAAAATTAAAGTAACATTTTAAAGGAATTTATGTACAATTGAAAATTGTTTTTTGTAACGTCTCAATATATTAATAGTCTGTGTGTTTTTTTAAAAAATATAACTGGTATTTTGGAATCAAGGATTGAAATTAGGTAAAGTCTCTTTTTCTTATGTCTATTTCATCCCTATATATTGTAACAATTCCATTCCATGTTAACACTATGGGCATTACTTTTCACAGGCATTTCTTTTCTATTTGAGCCATTACCCTCGCGCTAATATCAGGTATTTATATTGATGAGCTCTACTCATCCCCAGCAGACACCATCAACAAGCTCTACAAGCTTGATACTCTGATATGATTGTTGAGTGGATATAAAAAAGAAGAAGAAGGCATTTTCGTTTGTAATCTCTGTAGTTTGGAGAATTACCTATGATAGTTTCATCTTTTTTGTTTATTTTGTCATTTACTATTATAACAGGTTTGTTAGCTCTGATATCGCTTATCATAGGTAGGTCTGTTACTATCTTAGCGTATTGAAATTTCAATTTTCGTTGTTATTTTGTGGAGTTTTATCCTGTATTTTATAAGACAGACTGAAGTGAACGCATCTCACCACTTCATTATGTCTCTCAGGGTAGTCGTAAGGTAGTCCACAGTTTGTAGCAAGGTGGTCCACCGTTCTCTTCTACCACAGTGAGGTCATTTCAGGTTTTTATCTTTCGGGAACATATCTCTATCTTGTATGAACATATAAAAACCTTCATTTCATGGTGTGTTATTTCTGTTTTGAACCATTGTGTAGATTCTATCATTTCCACTAGAGGTTGATCTGCATTTTAAAATATATTATACATATAATATTAAAATAAATATAAAAATATTAAGACGTTACAACTTAAATATGAATTATCAAACGTCGTTCTTGAACCTGAATGCTTATTGAGCTAAATATCTAAAAATTAGAAGAGGTTTTATCTCTGGACCTGAATATCCGTCGAAAATTGACCGTAATAAACGATAATTCCACCAATCAATCGATAATTCTAGAAACATCGACGTTAATTGTTCTTTTATAGGGCTTAATTTTGATTGGAGATATAGACGCGCTGCAGAAAAAGAAGTTCTAAGTTTTAGAGAGAGAGAAAAAAAAAAAGAAACACAATATATTATTTTTCCATTCCTCACTCTGCGAAATTAATAACAAAATCAATAAAAACTATTTCTTTAGAAAGGCGAGTGATGGATTGCCTCTAAATTTAATATAACGAGCTTTATAATTATTTTATTTTGACTGGAGGCTTGTGTTGCCCATCTCTCTTGGGAGAAAATCATATAGAAATGGCTAATATATTCATAGAGTGGTTAGAATTAATTACAATAATGGTCTCTTTTTTCAACTCTGTCTATGTAATGTTTTTCATAGTTATTTTTACTTTATATTAAACTCTATTTACATATACACTCAATATATTTACATATTCCAATATAAAAAATGGCATATCCTGACCAGGAGCACATGTGCTTTACAGAAGGCAGAGCGCCATCTGGTGGAACAGAAATCAACTAAACATTGATTTAGCCTGTTCCCTGATATTTGGCCAACCCAATTTCTTGATAAATCAAGAAAAGCCATCCACGAACGGTTGGCCAAATATCAGGGAACAGGCTAAATCAATGTTTAGTTGATTTCTGTTCCACCAGATGGCGCTCTGCCTTCTGTAAAGCACATGTGCTCCTGGTCAGGATATGCCATTTTTTATATTGATTTCAACACCTGATCTTTTTATCTTTTATTTTTTTATTTCGTTTTTTTAATGTGCTAAGCGTATTTACGCAAGTTTGGCCTTAAATACCCATTTCTTGGTTTTTCAGGAAGCCATTGGGATCAAAAAATCTTTTTTGGTCTCAATGGTTCAGCCTACTCCACGCTGACGAGCGCCAAAAAGCGCGAAACGCGTTCGTGGATGGCTTTTCTTGATTTATCAAGAAATTGGGTTGGCCAAATATCAGGGAACAGGCTAAATCAATGTTTAGTTGATTTCTGTTCCACCAGATGGCGCTCTGCCTTCTGTAAAGCACATGTGCTCCTGGTCAGGATATGCCATTTTTTATATTGATTTCAACACCTGATCTTTTTATCTTTTATTTTTTTATTTCGTTTTTTAATATTCCAATATATATATGTTATATTGAAATATTTTATTTAAAAATGTTATATATTAAAGTGTTATTTTATTCAAAATTATAATTTCATAGATATAAATACTCTGTTTAAATCGACCGCCAGAGGTCATGCTTCCTATATAAAATATCATTGTTGTTCTTCCCCGCTGGCCGGCCCAAAAACATTTGTACATTATGTAAATACGCTTTTCATTTTTTTTAATTCTTACGCCTTAAGCCAGGCAGTAATTTTACCAAGTTATGTTTATTCTATAGCACAATAAAAACAATTACTGATCAAAACCAATATTTTTATTATTATTTCAAGATTATTCAACCACGACTGCACCACCATAGCATAATCATCAAAATGATCCAAAACAACAGAAATCTTATCTTTTTTTTAAATATAATATATATATAAGTATTCATTAATTTAATCCCCTCTATCAAATTAAGGAAAAACATGAGACACCCGAGGGAGGACAAGTTAATTTCTAAAAATAAAAAACTCAACTTTCAGGGGCTTAATGGTATCGCATTAATATATCATTATATATATATAACATAAAGTTACGGGAGGATTATATTCATGTACAAAAAATGGCCCTTCTCCCGAAACTTTAGTATACATGTTGGCGTTTTGTCTGAATTTGACAATACTGGTGTTGTGGCTTATTTCTTTATTACCACCACAACCTTCTATACTGGGATGCATTGTTCTAATGAATTTTAAAGGGAGAGGTGCCACGTTGATATATATATATAAATATAATGTGAAGATGCAGCTCCTAAAATGATACTGAATGTTGCTGATGACTATTTGTGTTTGGGTTTTGTTGATATTTCAAGAAAAGAGAAAATGCCAATTCTGAAAAAAAAATGATTCTAAATATAGTTGTTATATTTACCGATATATGGCAGACGTCTCTCTCTCATTAGCACTCTTTCGTCATATTAAACTATATCACTCTTCATTGATTCCTACTTATAAACTATTTATAAAACATGTATTAGTAAATTAAATTTTATTGCCCTCTATCGTTAAAATTTTACACAAATAAATTTACTGGCAATGCGTTTCTTTTTTAAAAAAGAAACGCATTGCCAGTAAATTTATTTGTGTAAAAAAAAAATTATAAAACATGTATGTATATAACTTATATTTCATGTGTGTGCACGTGGTACAGGACATGATAATCATGGTTGGTAGCTAGCGGCTGATTTGCACCACATGTCTACGCATGTAGAAAGCACTTCGACTATCTTGCAATTACAGGTGTGCCAGAGCCCCGTTTGGTTACTTTTTTCACTTTTAGGGTTATGGAGTTGTGGTATAAACCATCAATTTCTGATTGCTACGACCCGGGATCGAATCCCGCGTTGGGTTTTTTTTTTCCTCTAGGAAAATATTATGCTTCATTGGCCCACGATTCCTGCATACAAGCTTGTAAGCCTAACCCCTGGGAATCAGTGAATGTAAGTAACCAAATAGGACTCTAATACGCTTGTAAGTACACTTCTACATTTATAGACATGTGGTGTACTTATAGTAAAAGACAGTCGCTAACTACTCACCATGATTATTATGGCATGTACCTCGTGTACTTGGGATAAATTAAAAGAACAAGGGAGTTGGACTTTTGAAAGAATTGGTGGCCATTGAAATAAATTTTAACCCAATAAATCTATAGCAGCATTTTAATTCCTTCTGTGTAGGTCTCATAAAGAATAGATTGTGTATCGATGGAAAATTTGCATAGAGGATATTGATCTAAAAAACAAAGGTCGCCTCTGTGACGTAATTGTAAATATTCAGATGTAAATATGTAAATATGGTTTTGCATATAGACAGCTCGAGTTAGGATATATATAGAGACAATTGGATGTTGTCAGTTAGTTAGGAAAGTTCCGTTCTTAAATAAAGAAGTGTTAACCATCGTAGCCCGATTCATTTAGAGAAACCAAACATGGTGGCAGCGTAAAAGCGGTATAAGCGTAAAAGCGGCAAAAGCGTAAAAGCATTTGTTAAAGTTATAAAGTTGAAATATAAGTAAATTATTTTTCTTAAGAAAAGAAAAAATGGCTAATTATATACAAGTAGCTGCTCCAGAAGGATTCAATTTTGGTAAACCTAATGAATGGCCAATATGGTTCAAAAGATTTCAAAGATACAGAATCGCTTCAGAACTTTCAGAGAAAAGTGAAAATGAGCAAGTAAATGCTCTGATTTACATTATGGGCGATAAGGCAGAAGAAATTTTGATCTTATTTAACTTAAGTGAAGCGCAAATTGATGACTATAAACTAGTGGTGTCCAAATTTCAGGACTATTTCATAGGAAAAAGAAATGTTATTTATGAAAGAGCGAAATTCAATAGAAGAAGCCAAGGGGAGACGGAACCTGTAGAGGAATTCATAACCAATCTCTATGTGCTGGCAGAAACCTGCAGCTATGGTATCTTAAAAGAAGAGATGATCAGGGATCGCTTGGTAGTTGGAGTGAAAAACCTTAATCTTTCTGAGAAATTACAGTTGGAATCGGAACTTACCTTGGAGAAGGCAATCCAAATAGTGCGCCAATCAGAAAGTGTAAAGAATCAACAAAAAGAAATTAGGCAAGACACTGAAGATCGGAACGTGGATGTGATTGACAGGAAAGGGAGCAGAAATGGCACAAATGTTCGCAAAACAAGAATGAAAGGTACAAAAACGTACAATTCTAATTTTCCAAAGAATCCTCAAGGTTGTTCTTCTTATGAGAAACGTAAATGTTTCCGATGTGGATATTACCAAGGACATTCGAAAGAACAATGTCCTGCTAAGGATGCTATTTGCAACAAGTACAGAAAGAAAGGTCATTTTGCCAAGGTTTGTCACACAAAAACCGTACAAGAAGTATCAAGCTCCCAAAATGATGTATTCATTGGAATAGTGGAAATTGTACAAAAGTAATTGTACATAAGTGAAATTGTACAAAAGTGAAATTGTACAAAAGTGAAATTGTACAAAAGTGAAATTGTACAAAAGTGTAATTGTACAAAAGTGAAATTGTACAAAAGTGAAATTGTACAAAAGTGAAATTGTACAAAAGTGAAATTGTACAAAAGTGAAATTGTACAAAAGAGAAAATGTACAAAAGTGTAATTGTACAAAAGTGAAATTGTACAAAAGTGAAATTGTACAAAAGTGTAATTGTACAAAAGTGTAATTGTAAAAAAGTGAAATTGTACAAAAGTGAAATTGTACAGAAGTGAAATTGTACAAAAGTGTAATTGTGGTTCCTGTGGGATTCCTTTGAAGGTGCGGAGTGACAATTCGGATCACTATTCAAGGAATTTGCCCACGAATACGGATTTACTCATGTCACCTCCAGTCCAAGATACCCGCAGAGTAACGGCTTCATAGAATCTTTCGTAAAAATTGTTAAAGAAAGAATTAGCAAGTCAAAGGATCCATATCTGGCTTTGCTGGCATATCGAGCTACACCACTTGCAAATGGCTTCAGCCCAGCAGAACTTAGCATGGGACGGCGGGTTCGCACCACTATTCCAACACCAACGAAACAACACCAACCACCCAATTTAAAGAATTTGAAAAATCAAGAAGCTATTCAAAGGGAAAAACAAAAATACTACTTTGATCGAGCAAAAGGAGAACGAGAACTGCCTCCATTGGATGTAAATGATCGAGTTTGGCTGACGGACCTTAAAACTCCCGGAGTCATCATTTCCAAAGCAGATACTCCTAGATCTTATATGGTTGATACACCGAGAGGAAGTGTTAGAAGAAATCGCTTCCATCTGCTTCCTACTGGTCAGAGGTCTCCAGGGCCTCCACACTTCGAGCCAGTCGAAGAGCCATATGTAAATTACCCAGAAGCCAACACACACACTTCAGATGCTCCTACGGATGTGACCGATTCATTAACATCTCCTAAAGAGGCACTTTATAGGACTCGCTCTGGAAGAACAGTTCGTCCGCCCAGACGTTTTGGAGATGACTAGAACTAATCTCTAAGAGGGGAGATGTGACGTAATTGTAAATATTCAGATGTAAATATGTAAATATGGTTTTGCATATAGACAGCTCGAGTTAGGATATATATAGAGACAATTGGATGTTGTCAGTTAGTTAGGAAAGTTCCGTTCTTAAATAAAGAAGTGTTCACCATCGTAGCCCGATTCCCTTGAAGAAACTAAACAGCCTCTCCCGTCAAAATAGACGTCAAAACTAGACGCCATCTATTGACCGTCGCCGCAAATTAGGTCTCTAGATGGGCGCTTTTCAGTTTGCCAAAGCTGGTGTTATAGCATTGTCACCGACCCGAGGCCGCTATTTTAAAGCGACGGTCAAAATATGGCGTCTAGTTTTGATGCCTATTTTGACGGGAGAGACGAACTTGGTCATTTTAGAATGTATATCTTTATACCATGATAATGTATCAGAATATATATTGTTTTTGTACCGTAATTATACCTGACAAAGAGCAGTTACACCCGAAAGCTTTAATTATCGTGATTATAAAAGAAACTCTTCCCTCAGCGAATTGTCTTTTATTTATAATTTATTTCTTTACCCACAGAATAATTGATTTTGTTACTCAGAAAATTTCTCTCGCATTCTATTATACATTACGATATATGTAAATATGGTTTGTAAAAATGTGTTTATATCACAAAATTCGAAACTATTATAGACGCGTATGATTCTTTTTCAAAAATAAACAATTTCTACTGTCCTTACTGCAAAGGAAAAATTAATGGGATGGCCTGGCTCATCAGTGGTGAACCCTCCCAGCGGTTTCGCCAGTTTAATCTACCATACCGCTGTTATATTGCATTTTTCGAACTTCCTTTTATAGTGATACTGATGCTAGATTCTTGGAATGGGTATATTAGATGAACTATGGACATATGCTATGAGGACAGCAGAATTACCTACATTTATAGATATATTATAAATAAGATGGCGCGCTAATGCATCATAATATTACAAAATGAATAATTACCTTGTTATCATCAGTTTTCTATGCGGCCATATTATAAAATGGCGTTCTAAAAGCTCCATGGATGAGTTAATGGCTGAGTAGAACACGATGATTTCCTAGGTCATTAACCTTCGCATCTCTAACGACCTTCTGAGATCCATAGGAATGGGGAAAAAAGAGATAATATGGCTTCCATTAGGTCCCCCATAATCAGATTCCACATTAGATTACCTTCTAAATCTTGGTTAATATTCAAACAATGTGGCGCTGGACCGCACACCTTACAGTTTCCTTTAATTAATTTACATAGTATTTATTTACACATTTACCTTGTTTATTTCAGTAAACTAAATGTTTTATTTTGTTATTAAGTAAATGACTTCTTTGGTTTGAAACTCACTCTCGTCTATATAATTTTTTTAAAAATATTTTTATTAATTTTTATTTTTTGTTTTTCATCTTTGAAATTTCGAAGTTTTCTAGCGTTTTGATTTTTTATAATACAATTTTAAGTATTGTTGTGGTAATTTTTGTGTCAATAGGGTATAGTATAATTATAAACTTGAGAAACCGTTGGGAGGGTTCACCACTGATGAGCCAGGCATCCAAATACACTCATGGACAGAACTTAAGGAAGTTATACCTTTTAGCATGTATATCGGGATTCAGACAATAACTCTGAAAGATATTTGATACACAATGACCTTTATTTTAGACACACAAGATAACCAAGTGTGAACAAAATTGCCTTTGTTTTCTAAAAAATAAAAACAGACGACTGGCGGCATCAAAGACTTTCCATTAAGTTTTGTCCATAAGTGATTTTTATCGCAGAGATCTGGAAGTAGAGATTTAATTTATAAAAGAAAAATTCACGTCAAAAATAATTTCATATAAAAATATTTTATTATATAAAATGAATATATAAAATTTAAATAGAGAGGATAAATTCTCAAAAAATAAATATTTATTCAGCGTTTTATATAAAAACAATGCATATATAGTGATTTAGTGACAATTGAAAAAAAAGTAAAAAAATGTTTTCTATGATAAATATATGTTTGTATTTTATCTTTTAGAGTGGAAATATATAATTGTGCCCCGCTATACACCTGGGTAGAGTTGTAGTGACTGAGATCATACATTTGTGTTAGCGTATTTTCCTGGAGATATTTTAGATCTAATTTAAGATGTCTCCTTGACACTCTGCTCCAGTATAAATTCGGATATCCTACTGGCGCAAAAAATGACTTTCCAAGAGAGATTCAGGATTTTTTTACAGGTATAAATTTTAGTTGAAACTGCAGAATTCTTTCTCGGGCCGGTGTTCCGAGAAAAAAAAAGTTTATTTTTTTCCTTTTTTTCTCTCTCACAGGGAAATAACAAGTTGGAGGACAATATTTACGCTCCAAGATCTGGCACCGCTGATCTCCAAAACGACAAGTTTTATTGCGACGACCATTGTCGCTTCACATTTCATGGTCCATTTTGGCGGGATGGAGGGGGCTTTTATTTACTTCTCTTTATATCACATATATATATATATATATATATATATGTTGTAAATAATTTTTGGTAATATTATATTCTACACAATTTGTATATTTTTATTAATATTTTAATTATTTATTTTCATAGATGAACTCTGTGACGCCAAGAACACCAGACGGCGCGGATGTAAATATAAATAGTTTTTTTTTTGCATAGTTAGCTAGATTTTTTTGTGAGTTGGCCAGTATGTAAATATTACTATCATTTTTTTAAGTTTTGTTCTTTTCTCTTTTTACTTTTTTTTTTTTGAGGTACTCTACCTATTCAAGAGGCCTCAAGATTACTATTAACATTGACTGCACAACTCCACTCCGTACAATTCTATTTTAGAATACCAATTATTCAATATATACATATACACACATATACTACATATATATATATATATATATATATATATATATATATATATATATATGTAGTATATGTGTGTATATGTATATATGTATGGACCAACCTATTTTATTCTCTTTACATTCTCCTTATATCTATATATTCCTTATATTTTACATCATAGGGGTGAAAGAGGTAACATATTTATTTTGAAATATATACGTTATATGGAGAAAATGGAAATTTCACTTTTGTACTATTTTTTCACTATATATATAAATATATGTATCGTTCTTAAAATAAAGCAATCCATATTTAAACCTTTAGATATTAAAAAGGCATATATTGGATTTAATAAAAAAGGCAAATAAATATTTCATTCAATTAAATATATGCATTTTTAATATATATATATATATATGATTTCACACACTTATTTTACAAAATTTATTTTGTCCATAATATAAATTTATATATTTTTTTTCTCCCCATTAAATATAATCAAAAATATTTTGTAAACTAATTTCTATTGATGTTATGTGGCGCTGAGTTTGTTGTTGACACACATTAATATGTTCTAATACCTTGATAAAGGTTGACATTCAGCCAACTGAAATATTGGAAAAATAAATGATATTTTGATCCAATATATGTCTTTTTAATTAAAGATTTAAAAAATGATATATATTATTAAAAACCTATTTTGTATATATTTTATTATTATTATAGATAGTCTGGGATTTTTCCCTAATGTTTGTGGCATTGATAAAAATTAAGGAAACTATATGATTAGTTTACTTTCTGAATTGAAATTTTTTTTCGAAAAATTTCTGAAAGTCAAAATGAATTTACGGAGAACTGTGCAACGGTATGAAGAATTATACTGGATAGGAATGGATAGAAAGGTGGGAAGAAATTAAGACTTAAGTTAGAGAATTAAGAAAAAGGCATCTACTTATCGTGCAACTGAAAGTTGCTGATGGCTTGCGCCATCTATCGGAATAAATATCAACTAGTTAGAGAAGTAAGGCGCTAATAAAGACCAAAGCCGACAATATTAAACCTATTTATACGAAAAGGTACGTATCTGGATAGATGAAAGAAAAAAGAATTTTTTTCCCAAAATATTTCGAGGAATTGCTCATTCTTTATCAATTTATGGCACAATAAACTTGAAGGTTTGAAAATTTAGTTTATTATGCAATATATATATAAATACTAAACGTTCCCTCAAATATTTTGATAAAAAAATTGTTATATCTTTCACAGATCCAGGTATGTTGTTTTTATATATAAGCATATTCAATGGATCGCCCTTGACTCAAATATTGAACCAGTTTAAGGTCACCTGAGTAAACATAACATACACGGTTTGTTGGGAATGGAATTATCCATTGTTGTTGTTTTTTATTTTTTTTAATAAAGGAACGATGCGAGTGTAAGTCGTCAGCTTCCCAACGACCCAAGTAGCAGCGTAGTGTAGGTACTGACTGTAGGTACGAGACGCACGTAGGCAGACGATCATAAATCTTTGGTGTTTCCGCGCAATAGAGGCAGCAGATAATTGTACGGAGCTCCTGATTTATCGAGCAGACGCCGTAATCCCGGCGATCTATTGTTTCATTAGACCCGATCCGTGTAAGCCCTCGCTGCCTCAATTATTCCGGCAGAAACAATCCTCACCCCGGGGTAGGGTAGGTAAGGTCCAGTCATAGACTGGGGGATGTCCCGGGGGAGAGTTTATCACCGGGGTAAACTCTTAAGTGTTTCTTAAATCGACAAGTCAACTGGATAAAACAAACATATTCCCATTATGTGTGGAAATGTTACAAAAGTGAAATTGTACTGAGATAAAGTAGAGAAATAAAGAAAAAGACACAAGCCATCAGCAAATTTTAGTTGCAAGATCAGGAAATGCCTTTTTCTTAATATTCCTACAAGTTACAAATAATTGATTCCTTCTCGACTCTCTATCTATAGATAAAACCGAAACTTCAAAAATCAAAAACCATAGTCTGATAATGCTATCTAAGCAATTCTTTAACGTTTCTTTTTTAGTTTATTTATAATTTAGCTATATTTTTAAAATATTTTCGTATGCAACAAAAAAAAAAAAGAATAAAAATCGTGATTAGAACTCATGACCTTTCATTTGATACGTCGTCTAATTGCTAGATATAACCACTGAGCTAAGAAATATACTCACTCATTAATTACCTCAACTTGGCTGATTAATGTCATGTGACAATAGAGAACCAATCAGCTGACAATTAGCCCAGACACCACATTTTATTCTATATCCATGTCTATTTTTAGCTCATATACACAAAAGGAAGTTGATGAAATCCAATTCTACTTTTATATATATCTTTTATATGCAAATATGTATTTTAAAATATATTGAGTAGAAGAGTGATGTTACATTTGTGGATACAAGTGCCATCCTTTCGTAATATATAGCCCACTATAATATAACTATATATTATGTTATCCATTATAAGTCTTTCTATATATCATCGCCTATAAATGGGGCCTTTAGTTTTCTTAAACATTGTGACGAGGATATATATATATATATATATATATTCTCGATGTACCACATATATATATATTCTCGATGTACGACATATATATATATATATAATTTATTATTACACTTAGTTGATTGAATCTGTCCCTCTCACACCACTCTGATAGAATTATGGTGTCATTGGCGCCTGTTCTTTTTAAAAATATTTTCTCCGAATTTTTCAGGCTTGTCTGGAACCTTTCATGGTGAATAATGTATCTTAGCTAATTCTCTTAATATCTGAACATATAACACTTTTATATGTGTAGTATCTTGTTGAAGATTTTAGGTAGTTTAGGAATAACTATATATAGGTGTGTGTATTAGATTACTATTTTATAGATGATAGCTCACTGACAAGATAGATAGAAGGACATAGTGAAGACAGTAACAGACATCAGTGGACCAAGTGAAGTCACCACCAGACTATGGATCTTGGAGGAACCTGGTTGAGGAGGCTGTACAACTGTCTTGGATAAAGCGCATTCACTTAAAATAGATTTAATTATAGATATTGTTACATCATGATTAATGGCGTATTTCTTATATTAGTTTTAATATATTTGAAATTTAAATTATATATTTATTTATTTTTATATAAAATATTCTATGATATTTATTTAAAACAGATTATTAATTTATCATCATTTGTATTTAGGTACACTGTGACTTCACTGCTCTCTTTGATGTGAGAAAATAAATAAAGGATTCTGGTGGCTACATAAAGTAGACTTATCTCATTATTCCCTTTTATAAATTTGTAGGATGGTTGAAACACGCTCTGGTAAGATGCAAGACCCAGCACAGGAGAGAATCAAGGCTGAAGAGTCTGCCAAGCCGCACCCTGGTGCAACAATTGGTAGAGATGCTAGTTCCGACCCAGTTGTCCTGAATCCCAACATCGACATCCCCAAGTATGATGGAACGGAAGACCCTCGCCCATGGATTGAATCTCTTGAAGAAATTGGCTTCTTGTACCATTGGGCAGACTACATTATCTCTCGTTATGCCGCCATGAACATGACGGGAAGCGCTAAAACCTGGTTGAATTTACACAAAGCTAGTTTCACGAGCTGGGAAAATATTAAAATCCGCCTCATTCAGGATTTTTCTTTGGACGCGAATAAAGAAGAACTTAGAATGAAGCTCAACAGAATGCAACACTGGAATGAACCAGCAATCAGGTTCGCGGAAGACATTCTAGTGTTGTGCAACAAGGTTGACCCCGCAATGGAAGAAGAAACAAAAATTGAACATGTTATTGGAGGACTGAAAAAAGAGTACTCATTCGCGCTCTACCTGAACCCTCCTAAAACGACCGATGACCTTCTTGTCGTGTGCAAGAAAATGGATTATTTTGAAAAGAAGTATCGGGAACGTGTGGAGAAATCCAGAAACCTATATAACGGTCCACGCTATTCTAGACCCCAACAACAATCGAGGTACGTGCCGCCGACTGCCGCACGAAACTACCAGACCACTTCCAGGCCCCAAGCCCCTGTTTCCAATAATTACAAGAACGACTCCCCTCCTACCCCCAGACAGTATCGAAACAACTTTCCCCAGCCCTCTACCCCTAGACGTCCTTATAATCCTAACTTTGTGCCGAAACCAAACCTTCAGAGAAACACTTACAATAAAAGCCAAGAAGTGAGCAAAAATAGGACGGAAGATGGAAGACCAATCTGCTTTAAATGTAACAAGCCAGGGCACGTGGCCCGTTATTGTAGGGTCAAGTTTATAAGAATCCTAGAAGAGGATCCAACAGATACCCAAGAGAAGGTCGAAGAGAAAGGCCAAATGAATGAAATATCAGAGAAATCAGGACCTCGGCTTTATGCTGATGTATGTCATAGCACACAGACAAATATTCCTACCCGGAATAGATATTCCGTGTTGGAAGATTTAAACTAAGCGTCGCGCCTGAATCTGTCAATCAAAGCAAGTCGACCATAAACGGAATCAAGAAGTTGGACCCTAAATACAAATTAAAAATTAATGTGGACAAGATAGGGACTTTTGAAGCTTTGGTTGATACAGGTGCTGACCTCTCAGTGGTCGACCTCAGAACGGCCCTCGATACAGGCCATGGTATAAGTAAACTCGCAAAAATTTGTGCAGGACCCGATGGAAAAAAATTGGACATGGTAGGAAGTATATTTTTAAATATAAAAATTGATGACGAAACATTATCACACAACTTTGTGATATTGAAAACGCATTTACGGACATTAATTCTTGGGAGAGATTTCCTTAAGAAAATGAACGCAAAAATAGATTGTAAGCAAGAAACTATAAAATATGATTTGACGAATAATCATGACGAAATCAATTTTGAAATGTTGAAAATAAAGAGTGCCAAGGATTCCATTGTACCGGAATGTTCCATGAAATTGATCAAGGCATTGGTAGAAACAGAGGATGGAGAATATATTATCGAGGAGAGCAGCAAAATGTTTCAAACAAATGGACTTCGTCTAGCAAGAAGCTTGATCAATGTTATAAATAGGGAAACACACATCTGGATAACTAATCCGTATCCTCGACCGTTAAAAATAATGAAAAACCAAACATTGGCTTTTGGAAGTAGTCCAGCGAAAATAAATGTGAGTCGAGAAAGAGAGGTAGAAAAGAACGAAGAACCTAGATTCCAAATAAACGAAAATCTTTCACCAAAGGAACAGAAGGAGTTAAAACAAGTTTTAGAAAGGTATGGAGATCTTTTTTCATCGAGATTAGGGAGAACCAATTTGGCAAAACATCGGATAGACACAGAAGACGCGAAGCCAATTAAACACAAGCCTTACCGGGTAAGTGCTAAAGAACGAGATATTATAAAAGAGCAAATTGACGAGATGCTTACAGAAGGCATAATTAGGCCATCTTCTAGCCCCTGGTCTTTTCCAGTAATATTGGTCAAGAAGCGAGATGGTAAATACAGATTTTGTGTGGACTACAGAAAACTGAATAACGTGACAGTAAAAGATGTCTATCCGATCCCTAGAATAGACGAAGTTATGGATACTCTCCAAGGATCTACACACTTCTCAGCAATAGACCTCAGATCTGGATATTGGCAAGTTGAAGTCGAAGAAAGAGACAAAGAGAAAACAGCTTTCACTACAGCGCATGGATTATATGAATTCAACGTGATGCCTTTTGGACTTTGTAACGCGCCTGCTACCTTTGAGAGAAATATGGAGAATATGCTTGGAAATCTGAGATGGCAAATTTGTTTGTGTTATCTGGATGATGTTATCATATATAGCCCGGATTTTCCAACGCACCTCAAAAGACTTGAAGCTGTTTTTAGATGTTTTCGTGAATCTAATTTAAGGTTAAACGACAAAAAATGCCGATTTGCTTTTGAAGAATTGGAGATCCTCGGCTATATAACGAGCAAACATGGTATAAAACCCGCGGAACATAACATCAAAGCTGTCAGAAATTTTCCTCGGCCCAAAAAGGTCAAAGAAGTACAATCCTTTTTGGGAATGTGTTCATATTATAGAAAATTTATCAAAGACTTTTCAAAAATTGCTGACCCTTTGACCAACCTTATAAAAAAAAGTGTACCATTTACCTGGACAGAAAGACAAGAGGAAGCGTTTCAAACCCTAAAAACAGCACTATTAAGTCCACCAATTTTAGGTCACTTCAATCCAAATGCACCTACTTATGTTCATACTGATGCGTCCAACATCGGCATAGGTGCAACACTTGTCCAAGACATCGGTGGTGAAGAGAAGGTGATCTCATACTTGAGTCGTACCCTAAGTAAAGCGGAGCAAAATTATTCAACCACTGAAAAAGAATGTCTGGCCGTTGTCTGGTCAATGTCAAAATTACGACCCTATCTTTATGGAAGACACTTTAAAATAGTAACAGACCATCACGCCTTATGCTGGCTCAAAAACCTGAAGGATCCAACAGGTCGATTGGCAAGATGGGCATTGAAAATTCAAGAATATGACTTCGATATAATACATAAATCGGGAAAGAAGCATCTGGACGCCGATGGCTTATCTAGGGGGCCCTTACCAGAAACTGATTGGGATGAGGATTTTGAAAGGCTATTTTTGAATCAAATAACAGACGAAGAGGATAAATTTATCGAAAGTGTTAAGAAAAACCTTAATGGAAGCAGGCGATCAATTGCGCAAAACTTTAAAGAAGAAGATGGATGCCTCTTTAAGAAAAACCCGAACCCTGAAGGCAGGGCGTGGTTGCTTGTGGTTCCAGAGAATAAAAAGAGAGAAATTATGAAAGAATATCACAATCATATGTCGAATGGCCATCTGGGCGTCGCCAGAACCATGTACCGAATAAAGAGTAAATACTTTTGGCCATCCATGCTAAAGGATGTCTCAGAATTCGTTAAGACGTGTCACCTTTGCCAAAGTAGGAAAGGCTCAAACCAATTACCTTCTGGACTACTACAGCCCATCCCCCCAGCCAACTTTCCTTTCGAAAGAATTGGAATTGACTTTGTTGGTCCACTACCATCTACGAAAAACAGGAAAAAATGGATAATCGTGCTGACGGACTACTACACTAGATATGCAGAAACAAGAGCAGTCTCGGAAGCAACAGTGAAAGAAGTTTCTAAATTTCTAGTAGAGGATATTTTTCTCCGGCACGGAGCCCCACAATATCTTATTAGTGACAGAGGCTCTCAATTTACCAGTAATTTAATGAAAGAGGTGATGAAAACGTGCAAGATTAAACATTGTTTCACAACGAGCTATCATCCCCAGACTAATGGATTGACAGAGCGGTTAAATAGAACATTGATCAATATGCTCAGTATGTATGTGAACGCTGATCAGAAGAATTGGGACGAAATACTCCCATTCATCACTCACGCTTACAATACTACAATTCAGGAAACCACAGGATATTCTCCCTTTTTCCTGATGTTTGGAAGAGAACCCACGTCTCTTTTGGACGACAGGAATATCTCGGTGGACATTGACAAGGATGATTATGATGAATACATAAAACATCACTTAGACAAAATAAACAGAACAAGAAAATTAGTTATTAACAACACAATAAAGACTCAAGAAAGAATGAAAAAGAACTATGACAAGAAACACATGGAAAGAAGCTACGAACCAGGAGAATTAGTAGCAGTTTGGACACCAATTAGGAAAATAGGAAAGTGTGAGAAACTACTGAGAAAATATTTTGGCCCATATAGAATATTAAAGAAGCTGTCCAACGTAAATTACTTAATTGAACCAAAAGATAATCCTGACCAAGACCCATTGATTGTCCATGTCTCAAGAATCAAACCCTATTTTGAAAGAATTGATGAGGTCAATCACGAGGACGTGACGACCTCTGGAGAGGGGGAAGTGTTACATCATGATTAATGGCGTATTTCTTATATTAGTTTTAATATATTTGAAATTTAAATTATATATTTATTTATTTTTATATAAAATATTCTATGATATTTATTTAAAACAGATTATTAATTTATCATCATTTGTATTTAGGTACACTGTGACTTCACTGCTCTCTTTGATGTGAGAAAATAAATAAAGGATTCTGGTGGCTACATAAAGTAGACTTATCTCATTATTCCCTTTTATAAATTTGTAGGATGGTTGAAACACGCTCTGGTAAGATGCAAGACCCAGCACAGGAGAGAATCAAGGCTGAAGAGTCTGCCAAGCCGCACCCTGGTGCAACAATATATAATGAGTATATATATACAGTTAAACCTGTCTATAGCGCCCCTCTAAATAGCGTCTTTCTCTCTATAGCGCCCGATTTTAAACGTTGAAATCTAAACATTTTACATTAAAGTTGACCTCTCTATAGCACCCTTATTTGATGAGTCCCAAGAGGGGGTGCTATAGACAGGTTTAACTGTATATATATATATATATGTAAATAGGTACCTTCCTAGTTTTAAAGGTGTTCAGAAAAATACATGTTAATCACAATCTCTGTATATTTTGCACAGATTTAGATACAATAATAGTTCACATCGGGTTTGACAAACAAATTTCCAACAACCTCTATATATCGGTTTCGGGCTATGACTCTCATCAATTTAATTTGCATATTACGTGTCGAAACTAGGGCAGTAAATCATTTAGTGTTATCGCATCAAAGTTTGATCGTGATATATTGCGGCTCGCTGAACACACATGCGGGAATCTGTGATTTATTTATATGTTGGGATCAGTCTTATATTTACCGAGAAACAACACAACATATACAACATGGCGGACAAACAAATAACATTGAACCAACTTTGAGGCCAAATTACACTATATAATAGCATATTTTGATATTATAAAACACAACGTTGTGTACGAGGATTCAATAATTATATTTAAGATAGATTAATATGTTATGCTATAAAGAGGAGAATAAAACTACAATATAGAAAAAAGGAGACATATCCTTATCGTGCAACTGAAGGTTGCTGATGGCTTGCGCCATCTATCGGAATAAATATCAATAATTCGTTGGTTTTTTTTTTATTATTCCAGAATTGGCCAAATACCCATTCTTGATTAATCAAGTAAGGCTAACCACGTGTGCGTTTCGGTCTTTTATTCTGATAGATGGGGCAAGTCATCAGCAACTTTCAGTTGCACGATAAGGAGATGTCCCCTTTTTTCTTTCTTAATCTATGCACCTTATCTCAGTACAATATCACATTTGTACTATTTTTTCACTAAAATATAGGTTATCGGAACTATTGATTGCTCTGTGCACGAATCATATAGATGTATTTTATAATTAGAGTACAAATAATTATAATATATGATGATTTTTTATAACTATCTTGAGTGAAATGATTTTTATATAATTAAAATTATCATAACTATATTGGTAATTTTTATTATGAATTCATTTCACCTAATTAATGAAAAAAAACTATACATACATATTGCCACGTGGAAAATTAGGGAAGACCAACTTCGGGCTGTCACAGCAATTTATTTTAGGCAAGAACAAACTATGAATGGTGAACAAAAGCTAAGTCACGAGGGGAATTTACAGAGTAGCAAAATATAAGCATAAAAATGACCAGTCTGTTAATGAAATAATAAATAATTTGTTACAATATAGTCTAATATTTATACACTTTTTGGTTGAAAAATTATATATATATAAAATTATATATATGGGTGTGTGTTAAGATACTGAGAAATGTAATCCAGGATCCTAATCCACCAGATAAAAAGAATCTTTAATCAGATGTCCATTGGTATGCTGCCAGACGTCAGGTTGTAATATGGTAACAGCCAAGCTTAGCCAGCTAATAACTGTCGTTAATTCGGCTCCATTTTCTGGCTTTCTTCTGGCTACAGATGGTTGGGACTTCTCACAGAACATTAGTTATCCCACACACACGACATTTCAACAATAACACAACCTATGTGTCGATATAATAAACTCGAAATTTTCCTACTTCGATAAAATTTACCATTATAGAATAAGGAGATTAAGCGACTAATTTTTTATAATAAAAAGAATAAATAGGCCTCATAACAAAATGATTCATAAATACTGTTGTGATATATGGTAAATTATCATATACTATGCATTTTGTCCGTTTTATATGATTAACTTTTTTTCATTCAAATGTAATTTTTTTATCTTTTAACGCTATGCAAATCCATGGCAACCTTCAAATATGTAAATTCTCCTCGCGGCATAATAAATTATTTTCAGCCAATGAGTGGTTGTCGCCTCTAGTATCTTTGACACATTATAACAAATACAACACCATAAAGTTAAAATATATATCTATAAATAGTATAAATACAATGATAAAAAATAAAACACTTTTTCAATGTCAATAAATAACAAAAAACAAATTCTTGATTTGAACTTGCATTTTCATAATTTAGTTCTTCATTGCGATCTTTTACTCCTGTAGAAGGACATATGCTCGAAATCTCGGCTAAAATATTTACAAGAAACTTTTCATCTCACGATTTTGTTCTTCTTTTGGTGAAATAGTGTTCCAGACGACATTCTCCAACTTCAGTATTGGACGGTTGTTGATCTTCCTTACACCGTTGGTTGGTCAGTACCAGGGTGTAATGGCTCCACAGTTGTATGACAAAAGGTTTCATCTGTTAGGGCAATTATATAATGGTCACATTATAAAGGCTATCCAGAACTAAATATTTTGAAAATCGAATAATTTATACAAAAGACTTCCAACAGAGAGCAGAGTGAAACAATGGTTGTGACAATCAACAATAGTCGACTGTTGAAGAACAAGGTGTTAAAAGTGTCTGTAGACAGCAACGTAAACTGGTGTTTGAATGGGTCGTTTGTGGGTAAAAAACTGCCCATTCACTCGGTATTTCCAGTTCTTGGCTGTAAAATGGTAGAAGTACGGTAGGTCAGTTGAGGGGAACGTCAGTTGTAGCTAGGTACAAGTGGATATCTAGCTAGGTGCCCAGATTCATGATTATTTCATGAAATTTATTCAAACCTTAAACATGAAGATTTAGCACGTCATCGAGGTACAAGAATTGAAACCATTTTTAAAACTTAATTATTTTATTAATAGAGAAATTAATCGCAGTAAGTACAGAAGGAATTTTCTTCTATTTGTGAAAGAAAACATTATTACTAAATTAACATATCTACATATACTATAAACTAATGCTAACTTTTATTTCGATATTTCAGAGAACAGAACGTCACCTTCTTGAAGAGACGGGATTCTCTTGTAACATTTGTCTTTGATACATTTCTACAGAGTAAATACGAGGGGGGAGAGAGAAATATGTAAATACACATTTGTGTACATTTTTATCGAAATGAGGAATTAAAATTAGCATATGCAAATTCGTTACTCTCTATGGAATGCGAGGAAGAAAGTAGGTGTTGCGAGATCAATATTGTAATTATTCCAAAATTAGCGACAGAGATTAATGACATACGTTGATTAAAGTGTTTTATTAATTTATTTTTGTCGCAGCTAGAGTATATATATATAAGGAACATTAGTAACAATTAAGGAGAATTCAACAGTTCCCAATACAGAGCTTGCTCGGTCTTCTTACAAAATTCGGATTTTCCGTTTTTCCTCTCACGCTATAGAACATCATTAGGTGTGGTTGCTTGACAATTAATATTAATGTTTCAACCTTTTTTTTATTTCGTTGATGAACACAATGATAAAGAAGTAATTTAGTGATATATCTTTATGAGGGAGAGAAATGTAAGTATGTAAATACATTTAAATTACATATTGAAAGCTTATGTAAAAATGTTCTGTCAATTAATAGTAATATAGGGCTATTCTTAAAATTTTATTATTACACATATTTGCACACCTTTATATTTTATTATTTTAACTAATCAAAAGAATAATTGATGGCAATAGATCAAGATTATATCTTTGTGCTGAATTTCTGTACAATCTAATTCCATCAGCGTATTTCATATTTTGATAAGGTTTTTAATTTACTTGCTTCTTTTAAGAATCAAGTAAAATTTCAAGAACAACATTTCAGCGATCTTAAACCACAGTAGCAGACAAATATGACGACAATAGAAGAACTAACCAATGATGAGACAACTCTGGACTTTCTAGAATTCACACTTTATTCTCAAGTGTTTCACAGTTTCAACCTTTTCGTTCACTTATACTGATTTTTATCTCTCTTTGTGTAAATAGATATTATATATGTGTGTGTGTGAAATAAGAGAGAGTGAAAAGATGCCAATTTTGTTTTAAATATATATATATATATCTTTAAAAATAAAAAAGGCATATCCTGACCAGGCGCACATGTGCTTTTCAGAAAGCAGAGCGCCATCTGGTGGAACAGAAATCAACTATTAATTGATTTAGCCTGTTCCCTGAATAGTTGATTTCTGTTCCACCAGATGGCGCTCTGCCTTCTGAAAAGCAAATGTGCTTCTGGTCAGGATATGCCTTTTTTTAAATTTTTAATATCAACACCTGACCTTTTTATTTTTTTATTATTTTTTCATATATATATCTTTATATTAAAAATATTTCTTTTTCAATAAATTATATCATTACAGTAAGGTCTGTAGAGATAATATTTGATGATATTATTGAAAAGAAACATATTGCCAGTAAATTTATTTGTTACAAATATATATCTTTGTGTTTATCTATTTATACTTTGTGGTGAATAAAGTAGAATGATGAAGAAGAAAACTGTTTTATTATAATATGTAACTAAGTAATGAAGAAATGGTTTGTATATGTAACTTTGTAGCTAATTTTGAAGTTCATTTGTTGGTTGGGCGACATCTCAAGTATTTTATGTATTTATTTACCGACGTTTTAGTGACTCCCTGTCACTCTTCCTCAGGGGGGAATGATTGAATCCTATTGTCTACTTATATACATATGCCGTTTTCTAAAATACAGCGTCACGTATATGCATATATCTATAAATAAATAAGATATTTAAAAAGTAGCTGATATTAGGATATTAAAATTTAACTTGGCTACAGAAATAAGATTTTGAGGAATAATTCTCTTCATAATATAATCTCAGTATATTTTTTAAGTTTCTATAAATATATAAACCGATTGTTTTTTTTTTTTTCGTGTTATTCAAATCCCTCGCATAACATTTTATTTCTTCAAATTTATATTCTGCACAGTCTCTCTCAATAATAAACTTTACGGCTTAGAGAAAATAAAGTTATTTAACTATTTATGTAAATAGAGAAAATATGTAAATTCTTGGGAAGACGACTAAACTTGGGTGAGTGCGTTCTATATTTATATAAGATCGTCTGCCAAATAAATCATCCGATCTTTTGGGTAAGAAAGAGATTTGGCGGGAAGTTGGAGTAACTGTTATAATGAGGGAGGCCTTAATCTTCTTTTAATTAAATCTTCGAGGAACATACCTTGGTGAAAATCCATTGTTTTATTCTTATTAACGTTCTGGTATGTTTGTTGTGTTGTCAGGACTTTATTCCTTTATCCTCCTCCTCTAATTCTTTTTTTAATTCGTTCATTAAATCTTAAGCCTCGTTATAATTATATGTTACTAGACAAGGGGTCGGGGCAAACTGCGGCTCGCGTGCTACATGCGGCTCTTTATATAGTTCCATATGCAAATATTACTTATACGAATACTATTTATTGTTGGCAATTAAAATATTTTGTGGCTCTTTAGAAACTTTGAAATTTTGTAAATTGTAATTTTTGACTCTTCCGACTTAAAGGTTTGCCGACCCCTATACTAGACTAGGGAAATGCCCTGTTTTACCTCCGACTGCATTTTAACCTGAGTTCATATAGATTAAATTATTGTTTGTTTATTTACAAAATCGAATATAAAATAGGGTAAATGAATTTTAAATGGTAAGTAAACTTATAATATAATGAGGATCATTATTATATGATATTGGGGGTTTTCGATCGCACAAAGAACACCAACAGGAGAAAGTTTCACTTCGATAGATAGATATAGATAGATAGAGGATAACCTCCTGTTCTACGAATGGATTCAGAACTATAACTCGGAATTAGTCTTACGGAAGTCTCACCTTTATGATGATTTTATGATTATCATAATTTGCTTTAGACAGGCGGACAGACAGGCATGTCATTATTTTAGAATTAGTTTTTTTAAAATATATATACGAGTATAGTATGTTCCGTATAGTGTGTTCAGAAGATAGGTTTTTATATTCACGATGTCAAGGTTCACACAGAATACAAACTACTGTCCATACTACGATTTAAAAAAAAATTAGGATGTGTTTAGCTCCTTAGAGGTGAACCTTCCTAGAGGTTTCGCCAGTTTAGTCTACAATACTGCACTAAAATTTAATTGAGCCGTTAATTTTATATACCCTCATGAACAAAACTTAAGGAAGTTGTACCTTTTAGCATGTATATCGGGGTTCAGACAATAACTCTGAAAGATATTACAGTGACCTTTATTGAAGACACACTAGATAACCAAGTGTGAACAAAATTGTCTCTGTTTCCTTAAAAAATATATATATAACACGTCTAGTGGCTCACCTGGGGCACTAGACCTGCTGCGTGCTTCACGGCAAAACACCTCGTAAAAGATGGAAGATTGATCCATCGAAATATCGGATTAATAAATAATCGTATTAAAATCCAAAATAGGCCTTATTTTTAATATCAACACCTGACCCACTTATCTTTTATTTTTTCTATTGTTTTTCATATATATATCGGCGACATCAAAGAATTTATACCTCCTCAAGTTTTGTCCATGAGTGTAGATATATTTTATTGTTTTACGGTTCAGTCTTCCAATAAGTTTTGATGGGCAATATTTCGAGATGTTTAGCATCCACGAGAGACAAGATGAGCCCTGAGTTTCACATTCGAATGTCTTACATTGTATAGCTGAGTGGAAACCTAAATAAGATATGTTCCACCACTCCATAAGTTTTAAACCAAACAATATCATATAAAGCGATTTTTAATACAAAATAATGCGGCCTATGATTGTAGAACGACATTTGAAAATATCCCGCATGTGTTTCTTTTGAATGAAAAATAGAAATTTATTTAAAGGAAAAATTAACGATTATTTCTAACCTTATGGATGAGGTATGAAAGGATGAATTTTGAAGAGTAATGATAAACGGAAAAATATCACTTTCACACACAGTGGTTAACTAACGTCTTCCTTTTCTTCTTATCAAATTTACTACTTTTGCATATCCCTACTTAAGTAGCCATTTCCCGTGTTTACTTTGATATATTTATATTTTATCTCTCTCGGGTATAATATATAAATACTGATATATTCCTAACATATAAATTTGAAAGACAACATGGGCCGTGATTACTTGGGAAAGGGAAAATAAGATATGAAAGCATTCGATGAAAGCTATATTTTTACCTTTATATACTTATTAGTTAAATCAATGTTCAGTTGTGTCACTAGATGGAGCTCTGCATTCAAAAATGCTCATTTGAGATGTCAGGAAATGCTTTTTTTGTTTATAATATAGGTGTATTCGAAACTATCATAGACGCGTATGATTCTTTTGAAAATTAAACAAGTTCTACTGCCCTTACTGTAATTGAAAAATTGAAGGGAGGGCCTGGCTCATCAGTGGTGAACCCTCCTAGCGGTTTTGCCAGTAAGGGCAGTAGAAATTGTTTAATTTCCAAAAGAATCATACGCGTCATAGTTTCGAATATTAATAACAGATGGCGCGCTGATGTATCATAATATAATATAAATGTATATATTGATAGAATATATTTCATTATCAATAGATTTATATATCCTGGATATTAATCCAACAAATGGTTTCTGGAGATGTGTTTCTTTATCTTTATTAAATGTATTCTCGAGCTTTCGGGCATTTCTGCCCTTCTACAGAATTACTCCAATGCTTATCTTAGCACAATTGTTAGTAGACAGAAGTTGACAATAGAAATTAAGGTCGAGAAACATGACAGCAGTGAATTTCAAGTCCTGATCAAGAGAAAAGATAAACTGAATATTATGTAGGTAGGTTGGGATAGAAACAATCCATATAGCAATAGATATTGTGCCGGAGAAAATATCAATAAAACCCTTTAAGAAAGTTTTTTTTTTTAAATCCAAATATTAAACAGGATAGAAGCTTCCTTTCCTTAAAAAAGAAACTAGTGTTGGCCCGTAAACAAGCCGACAAGAAATTGCAATTTGCAAATTAATCAACGAGAATTTTAAACGGAGGAAAAAGAATAAAAATATTTCCTTCATATGAAAAAAAGAGAAGAGTTGGCTTTAATTTTATAAATGGGAATCATTTTAAATAATTGCCTTTATCTTAGAGTGCATTTGTCATTCCCCCATAATTTAAAAATTAAATTAGTAGTCTTGTGTGTTGTTGGGATCCATCATCTTTCCCCCGGAGTTTTGGTTTTATTATCTCTCTGGTGGCTCATATGTAAATATGGCGCATATAAATATATATGGAGTATATTCTCTATTATATATCATCGTGAAAGTTCAAGAGGGTGATATTCGTGTGCAAAATATGCATCTATTCCTTTTAATAAACGCATTAAAATTAAATTTTGTACAAAGTAGAATTCAGTAGCTTTATAAAAATAATGTTATTTTTATATTTGAGATTATTTTTTGATTTACAAAAATAAATATGATTTTATACATTAATTAAGAATGACGTTTTTCTATAAATCGAAATATTGGTAAATTTAATCATTTTTGACCAGGTGTGTGTGTGTGTGTGTATATATGCCTTTTTATAGATATTTACAAAACGCAAATTAAGCACAACATCTCAAATATAGGCCTCGGTGGCTATTGGAAATGCATAGAATGTGTATATGTGAATATGTTGGAAATGTGGTATAGAGAGGCCAAACTTTGGGAGCACATTAAATATTGCAGAAGACCTCGAACATATTTTCCCAATCATAATATTTTAGCTTTTTCCAATTTGAATATATTGAATATATATATGTGTTATTAAAAAATGAGATTTCTGTTGTATTTTGGAATTAGATTGATATATTGAATTATTATTTGTTGTTGATTTTGGTATACATGAGTAAGTTACGATATTGTTTTAATTGAATTTAAGGAATATATAAAAACATAATTTGGTAAAAGTTTTGCCTAGCTTAAGGCGAGTAGAACAAGGAAAAACAAAATATTTGAGCCGGCCATCGGGGAAAGAGAGAGAAAGTATCTTTATATACGGGGCTGCTTACCAAAATAAATGATTTACCATCGGGGTAATAACAACAATGAGTTTTTATAGGGGAAGAATGACCTCTGGCGGTCGATTTAGCAGAGTATTTGAACTTATGAAATACAAGTGCTTTAAAATAAGCGGTAAATTATACTTTATATTATATAGGTACTCTAATGAGAAATAAATATCAATAAGCATATGCCAGCCTTATGCTCTCAAATAAATGAATGTAAAAATCAAAAGGTGATAATAATGTTTGAAATTCTAGACAGGTTATTGAGCGATTTTTAAACTATCTTATTTTGGTTATATAAATAAAATGAGTCGTTATTTCTCACACCCACATTAAGAACAATATATTCACACACATATATATTTATTTCTTTTATATATAATTTGTTATTTTATTTTTATACGAAAATTCCTTTTACACATAGTACAAATAATTATAAATATAAAATGGGCGTTATTGCTAATTTTCAAAATATTCACACCCATATTTTACAAATTTTATTTTGTCCATAATATAAATATATAAAAAAATTCTTCTCATTGAATATAACAAAATATTTTAAAAAACTTAATTCTGTTGACGTTATGTGGCGCTGAGTTTGTTGTTGACACACTTTAAAATGTTATAACACCTTTATAAAGGTTGGTGTTCAGCTAACTGAAATATTGGTAGAATAAATGATATTTTGATCCAATATAGGTCTTTTTAATTAAAATATTGAGTGGGTTTGATCATTTTTGTGTCAATTATGATTTTTAATTAACCTCTAATAACGCAAAGGTTACACCCTCAAATGGCTACTGGTGGAACAGTTCTCATGTTTTTGTTTCCTTAGAAACCTCCATATGTCCTTCCTAAATACCATAGAGCTTAGTGTTTCTGATATTGGAGACATCTCAGTATATATTTGTTCTTCTCATAGTGTCCATTAGCAATGGGGGATATTGGTTTCTCCTCATGAAATTGTTCAGCTAAAATACATGGTATATCTGGCGTCATGTGAATTTCTGTCAATCCGACCAATCATTGGACGACTCTACATCACGTGATATCATCAGTCTGTATAAGACATCTTGGTTGTCAAGAAGGAGAATCAATTGTCAGTTAGATCTGTCCATCTGACAAGTAGATTGTGGCCCTCATCAGTAGAAAGGTGAGAGACACCAGACTTCTGAGATTGATACAAGAGTATCTGAGTTAGTTGAAATATATTTGGTAGAAATACGTCAGAATAAACATAGAAATTCTTATACCTGTCTTCATCAATATATTTGATATCATAATCATTTATATAGAGGCTAACTTTTGTTAGGATTTTTTTCTTCTTTTTCGAAATTTGAACCAAGGTCTTCTAGATAACATCAAATAGTGAACCTTAGTAAATTCCATCACACAGATCTTCCTTATATCGTATTACCAACATATTCCTTAAGCAAATTGAATAAATTTTAAAAATATTTTAAATTTAAGTTCCCACAATTAATACAAATTATTTTTTTTATTAAATACGGGTGATATGTAATATAGTTCTTTATTAATAATTTTCTTTTGATATAAATTTGTTGTTGCGTATATTTTTCATGATATAATAACAACAACAATTAATGTATATTATTGAATTTCTCAAAACTAAAATATATATATTATAAAGTAAATAAAGTTTCCAGGGCTAAGTTTCTTGTATAACTTTTCATTTCCAAGCTTTCGGACTTGTCAGTCCTTCAACAGGAGTATCACGTAAATAAATTAATATATATATGTATTAAAAATAAAGAAGGCATCTCCTGACCACGAGCACATGTACTTTTTAGATGGCAGATTTTATTTAGTTTGCTCCGTGATATTTGGCCAACCCAATTTATTGATAAATCAAGAAAAGTCATCCACGAACGCGTTTCGCGCTGTTGGCGCTCGTCAGCGTGGAGTAGACTGTAACCACTGCGACCAAAAAGATTTTTGGTCCCAATGGCTTCTTGAGAAATCAAGAAATGGGTATTTATGGCCAAATTTGCGTAAAGACGCTCTGCCATCTAAAAAGCCCATGTGCTCGTGGTCAGGAGATGCCTTCTTTATTTTTAATATCAACACCTGACCCACTTATCTTTTATTTTTTTCTATTGTTTTTTCATATATATGTATATTTAAGTAAAAAGGCATATATTGGATAAAAATATCATTTATTTTACCAATATTTCAGTTGGCTGAACGCTAACCTTTATCAAGGTGTTGTAACATATTAATGTGTGATATATATATATATATATGTACATATGTGTATATATAAATATATATATATATATATATATATATATGTTATAGATTAGAATTTTTTGTGTTTTTGATTGTTGAAAAGAGGTGCCGTCGTGGAAAAGTGAAGATAATTATTTACCTTTCAAGCAGATTTTTATTTTGAATCTCTTGAAGTAAAAATATACATATAAAATTATTTATATCACAGTAATATAAAATTTAGAAAATGAATTCTATATTCGTGATTTTCATTAGAAAAGGTAGGGTTCACTTTACATATTTACAACAACAATAATTAAAAGTGCTATTATTTTGAATATATGGTCAAAAATGTATAACAGTCAATGAATGAAAAATAAAATATATGTTTTTAAAATGAAATAAAATATTTGCATTTTTAGATTATATTTCCCCCCTGTGAAAAAGATTTTCAAAAAGTTAAAATTGAAAATAAAAATGGCTATTACAAAAATAATTAATTAAACGAAATCAAAATGTCTATAAAATAATTACAAATTAAACAATAAAAATCAATGTACATATTTTTTAAAATAAACAAAAGAAAGTTTGTTTACTAATAATTTATATAATTATGAAATTAAAATAAAACTATATATAAGAAATAATGATAGATTGATTGATATAAAAATTTATATGAAGCCAAAAAGGTATTTAAAATATGAATAATTATGTCATTATGCTTGCTGTATTTCAAAATTATAAATTCTTGTATTCCTTTAATCCAAAAACTGATGACCAAAAGTCATATGCTACCACCCTATGTATTCCAGACCCATACTATGTTAGAAATTCATCTCTTCTAAATATTAACCCATTGTATAATTTTAATTCTTTTGATATACCAAATACATATGTTAAACATATAGATCATAATTCAAATCCCATTATTGATTCTAACTCATATCACAGTATGCAAATTCCATGCCCTATTGTCAATTATAACTCATATCTAGACCTTAGTAACTTAGATATTAACCCAAATTTCTCAATTCAAACAATTTCAGATATTTTGCACAAATATAAGAATGTTTTCTCTAAACACAATTTTGATATAGGATGCATAAGAACTAACCCAATTTGCATATCTCTTTCAGATAATATTCCCATAGCACAAAAGCCATATAGGACATCTTTTTACAATAATGCTGAAATACAAAAACAAATAATTGAATTATTAAAGTATGGTATTATTAGGCCCTCATCTAGCCCCTATAGTTCTCCTGCATTATTAGTGAATAAGAAATCTGATACCCCAAATCACCCCACAAGACTCTGTATAGATTATAGGAAAATTAATCAAAAAACAGTTCCAGAACATACCCCAATTCCACTTATAGAACAAATTATAGATAGGTTATCACAGTCAAAAATATATACTATTCTAGATGTTAAAAATGCATATTGGCATATACCCATAGATGAAAAAGATAAATATAAAACTTCATTTGTAACACAATTAGGTTGTTATGAATGGAATAGACTTCCATATGGTTTAAAAAATGGACCCTCACAATTTGAAAGAATTATGAAATCAATTTTCACTAAACATAACATACAGTATGCTTTAAATTATTTTGATGACATTATTATACACTCCAAAACTTATGAAGAACATATTACACATTTAGAAGACATATTAAACATATTTGAACAAGAAAATATAAAACTCAATCTCAATAAATGTAAATTTTTACAAAAAGAAATAAAATTTTTAGGATACACAATTAACTCAGGAAAATATACACCCAATAACACAAATATTGAAGCAATTTTAAAATTAAATAGACCATACAATATTAAAACATTATGTTTTTAAAATGAAATAAAATATTTGCATTTTTAGATTATATAATATATATATATAAATAAATAGTTGTATAGTTTTATAGTTAAGTATTTTATTAAAATTATCTTCATTATTTTGATTATTTAAATTCAAATTATAAAATTTGTAAATTGTTATTATTTAGTATAGATAGAGAGAGAAAAAAATCCTTTACTTCTAAAACATCATCTAGTTAATTATATATTTATAATTAATAACAATAAAATTTAACAACGTAACGTCTTTTGTATCGGCTTTTACACGTCATTTAGACATACTCTAATCCTATATATAGAATAATAGAAGTGAGAATATATATGATAGTTAGAAAAAAGAGAGAAAGACAGAACCATGCACTATTAATCAAACTAATAATAAGAAAACAAAAAGTTTTGTAAATAAGGTAGATAAGATTGTTAGTATATATATATATATTTTTATAATTTTATATTTTATCCTTTTTTTTTTTTTTTTAAATTATAAAAAAAAAAATATATATATACTAACAATCTTATCTACCTTCTTTACAAAACTTTTTGTTTTCTTATTATTAGTTTGATTAAAAGTGCATGGTTCTGTCTTTCTCTCTTTTTTCTAACTATCATATATATTCTCACTTCTATTATTCTATATATAGGATTAGAGTATGTCTAAATGACGTGTAAAAGCCGATACAAAAGACGTTACGTTGTTAAATTTTATTGTTATTAATTATAAATATATAATTAACTAGATGATGTATTAGAAGTAAAGGATTTTTTTTTCTCTCTATCTATACTAAATAATAACATTTTACAAATTTCATAATTTGAATTTAAATAATCAAAATAATGAAGATAATTTTAATAAAATACTTAACTATAAAACTATACAACTATTTATTTTTATAATTAATTTAGATTTAGCTTGCTAATCTAACCAAATCTACTTTATATGATTTATCATTCTTATCAGTTTGCTCCTTAAGCTTTAAATGTAGAATCACTGTTATATTTTTATTATATAGTTTTTACACTATATATATATATATATATATATATACATAACGAGTATCAGAGCATGTTGGTATATAGTTTAGTGTAGTATAGGTTTCTCTACAGGGTGTACCAGGTAAATTGGGACTAACTTTGACAGTCCATAAAACAAAAACTACTTGAGATTAAAAACTTGTTCTTTTTTTCATTACGTAGCCATATTCATGTAAAATGCAACAGTACATGTGTGCGCAGTGTAGTGATGAAGAGTAACCGAGAATTTGAAAATCGAGCTGCCATCATCGTTGCTCTGCGCGTCGGAAGGAGCCCCAAAGAGATAGTGGATTTTATTAAGTTGCCCAAAACCACTATTTATCGTGTCAAGAAGCAGTTTGATGAGGCCGACAGTAACAAAGAGGGGATAGCTACAAGGAAAAAGCACTCGCGTCGATCGGACAGGGTAAGAGGCGAAGAATTTGTCAAAAATGTCAAGGAGAAGATTGATGGAAACCCTGGGAAGAGCATGAGGGCCATAGCCAAGGAAATGGACGTTGGCTCTATGACAATTGTCAGAACTATCCATGAGGACCTTGGTCTCAAGTCTTATGCCCTTCGGAAAGGTCAGTTGCTGACTGAGAATATGAAGAATAACAGAAAAGGAAAGGCTGCTGCCCTCCTCAACAACCTGAAACACGACTCTTATGGCATGCTAAGGTTCTTCTCTGACGAAAAGAACTTTGACGTGGACCAAAAGGTAAATCCCAGGAATGATCGCTGGATCTGTAAAGACCCCTCAGAGATACCTGTCGTGATGCACACGAAATTTCCTGCCTCCGTAATGGTCCTTGGCGTTATCAGCAGTGAAGGTGATGTCATGCCTCCCCATTTTTTGAGAAGGGCCTTAGGATGAACGCTGACACCTACATCAATGTTCTGGAGTCCGTTGTGAAGCCTTGGATGGACATGGTGGCCGCAGGAAGGAAGTATGTCTTCCAACAGGACTCAGCTCCAGCCCATAAGGCAAAAAAGACACAATCGTGGCTGACACTTAACGTCCCTAGTCACTGGGGTCCTGATATTTGGCCCCCTAATTCTCCAGATTGCAATCCCCTCGACTACTATGTATGGGGCGTTGTTGAGAGAGATGTCAACAAAGCTCCTCATACCACCATCCAGTCTGTCAAGAAAGCAGTTCACACGGTGATGACCCAAATGGACAAGGTCATCGTCGCCAAGGCCTGTGCTTCATTCCGCACTCGCCTCGAGACTGTTGTAGCTAATAATGGAAACTACATTGAATAAATAAACACTATATCCTTTTATCTACTACTGTGTCAAATTTCATTCGGATATTTTAATTTTTACTTGCAAAAAATTTCAGTTAAAATACCATTGTTGAAATTCCCAATTTACCTGGTACACCCTGTATATTCAAAATACTGCAGTGTGAGTGTCTTCCCTAAGTCCCAGCTCTATACCTAAATAGCGTTAACTCAGATAGAATCCAATAGCAGCGCAAAGAGAAAAGAATAATTCCTAAATCAAATTA
Source organism: Cordylochernes scorpioides (assembly GCA_030710605.1). Taxonomy (NCBI): domain Eukaryota; kingdom Metazoa; phylum Arthropoda; class Arachnida; order Pseudoscorpiones; family Chernetidae; genus Cordylochernes; species Cordylochernes scorpioides. The sequence goes on from CP092884.1 coordinate 58,910,720, forward strand.
ACGTCTAGATATTAAAGAGAGAGAAAATATTTAAACCGGAGAAAATTTTGGATCAATTCATAAAATCGAGAAGAAAGATATTAAACTCCGAGATATTTTTTTAAAAAATTATTTTCCTTTTGGAATTTAGTTTTCCGTTTAATGATATTAAAGGATTTTTTATAGAGAGAAAAAAATCTGAGGGGAAAAAAAGTTGAAAGATTTTAAAAGGAAAGCTATAAGTTTAGATTTTTTTGTTTATTTTCAACATACCTCTTCTCCACTTCCTTTTAACGGTTGTTGCCCGTCGCTCTCTATTATAGTTTCCTATTATATTTTCTACGACATATAAAAATATTATTTTATTTAAAATTATATTTCATAGATTCAAATACTTTGTTAAATAGACCACCAGATGTCGCGGCTTTCCCTATATAAAACCTATTGTTGTTGTTTCCTGTTGGCCGGCTCAAACCGTTTGTAAATTATGTAAATAAGTTTTATTTTTTTTAATTTTACACCTTAAGCCAGGAAGTACTTTTATCAAATTATGTTTTTTTTATATATTCCTTTAGTTCAATTAAAGCAATTACTGATCAAAACTATTTTTATTATTTTACTTTCAAGATTTTCAACCACGACTGCACTACCAATATCATGTAGTACTAAAAATAAGCAGTAAATAATTCCATAGCATAATCCTCAAGATAATCAAAATTAGCATCAAATCTTTTTATTTGTAATATACATTTCTCTCTCTCGGATGAAAATGAATAAATATTTTATTTATAATATTAGATTTTTTTATATTACATAATATTATGGAGATAGTTACATATGCAAATGAATATATCTAGCGATTGAATTTATATACATAAATATTGCATATTTTCAAAATGACACCCATGCTGTTATGCATAGTATTTAATATATGGATAATACGTAAATAAGTTTTTGTCTAATTGTAAATGAAAATTATTGAAAAGAAATATATATAAAATAAATATAATTGTCATATATATTTTTATAAAACGCTATAGGAAATCTACTCAGAACTATATATTCCTCAATAAAAGTTTAATATACTTTGTTTATGCAAATTAATCATATCGTTTATAGGAATATAAAGAATTATATAGGATGCCTTTAATCATATATTTGCATATTATATTAAGATAATTCTAAACATAAAAAACACAATGTTTTATAACTATCTAAATTAGTTAAGAAAAAAGGCATTTCCTGATCGTGCAACTGAAAGTTGCTGATGGCTTGCGCCATATATCGGAATAAATATCAACTAATCGTTGATTTTTAATTATTCCAGAATTGGCCAAATACCGTTTCTTGATTAATCAAGAAAAGCAAACCACGTACGCGTTTCGGGCTGTTGGCCCTCGTCATTTCTTGATTAATCAAGAAACGGTATTTGGCCAATTCTGGAATAATTAAAAATCAATGATTAGTTGATATTTGTTCCGATAGATGGCGCAAGCCATCAGCAACTCTCAGGTACACAATCAGGAAATGCCTTTTTCCTTAATTTATCTACCTGATCCAAGTACAAATTCACTTTTGTACTATTTTTCATATCTAAATTAGTGTCTCTGTTTAGTCCTGGCATATATGCTTATGTAATTAAGATTGGATCAACCTGTGAGTGATGAAATAAATTGATGACAAATATTATATACCTCGATATAACAATGTCACTTGGAACCTTCAGTGTTATAATCATGCTGTTGTTGTTATAACCAAAGTTAAAACAACTGTGACCTCAAATTAGGAACTTTAGAATTTGATGTTGAATCCAAGTTTCTGTTGGAAGTTGTTGTAAAGAAATTCCATTGTAAAAGGGAATAATGTTAGAGAGTGTGTAACATAATTCCATGTAGAACGACATTTAAAAATCATCCCGCATGTGTTTCTTTTGAACGAAAAATTTCGTTCTAACTTTCGTCGAACGATTTCCATCCCTTCGCACTCTATTTTTACGTTTATCATTACTCTTCACAATTCATCCTTTCATACTTCATTCCTAAGGTTAGAAATAATCGTTATTTCTCCTTAAAATAAATTTCGATTTTTCGTTCAAAAGAAACACATGCGGGATAATTTTCAAATGTCGTTCTACAATCATAAACCGCATTATATTGTATTATAATTACACGTATAGTGGTGCATCCCTTGACGTATATTCCTGTTCTCTGAGTCGTATAAGGTTTAGCATGTACGCCTTAACCCGGTTATATCCATATATGGTGTCAGTTTTATTTGCTCCCTGTTTTATTCTCTCCAGTCACATCACAAGAATAGAACTCACAAGCAGATATTTACTTTATTGTACGTTTGAAATATGTGAGAAATGTCTACAATTACAGAAGCATCTTTCCATTCTATATACAGTTACGAGCGTCATGCGTGGCCTCTGTCACGGTTTGCTTTTTTTTTTTTTGGAATGGTGCCCTCCTATTGGTCGGCTACGATCACGCCACCATTGCCCCCCCCCCCCCCCCCCCCCCCCCATTTCTGTAACTATTGTGTTGGAGCGGGTCGCTCCTTAAATAAATGCATATATTAGATAATAATCAAATGGAATCCTCTCTTTCTTTTTCCCAGTAAGAGACGCCTACGGAAGCCAACAGTACCTAAACAGATAAAGCACATAGGCTATAGTTATTAACTAAAATATGCATTTATTCAAGGCGCCAATTTATAATTGTAACAAATAGTATTTGAATCAAAACATTCAATCGGGTAAAACACGGGCGTTGCCCGGGTCATTCGGCTAGTATATTATAAAGTAAATGAAGCTTCCAGGATTAAGTTTCTTGTTCAAATTTTTATTTTGAAGCTTTCGGACTTGTCAGTCCTTCTATATTTCTATATAGTTTCGTTAGAACACCACCATCAAGAATAAACCATCAATCACAGATAGACTATATAAACAAATTGAACAATATAATAGTTAATATTAAAAATGGCATATCCTGACCAGGAGCACATGTGCTTTACAGAAGGCAGAGCGCCATCTGATGGAACAGAAATCAACTAAGGGAACAGGCTAAATCAATGTTTAGTTGATTTCTGTTCCACCAGATGGCGCTCTGCCTTCTGTAAAGCACATGTGCTCCTGGTCAGGATATGCCATTTTTAATATTGATTTCAACACCTGATCTTTTTCTCTTTTATTTTTTTCTTTAGTTTTTAAATATAATAGTTGTTAAAGGAAAACACCATCAAGACTCACAACTTGATATCCTAATATGATTGAGTGGAGATAAGAAAGAAGAAGACGTTAAACCATCATTTCATCAAGAATAAACTTTCAAGTACAGATACACTATATAAACAATATGTTTATATTGTTTATATAGTTGAATAAATTAAACTATTCGAATTAAAATATCAAAATATATAACGATTGAAGAAGAGTGTCTTATACGAACTTTATACGCAAGCTTTCGGAGCTTTCAATTGTCGTTATATTTTTCAATATAATTGTTGTTAAGATGAAAACATCAGGCTTCCAGGGATGAGTTTATTTTTTAAAATTTGAATTCAAATCTCCAGCTTTCGTGAAGGAACGCTCTTCTACATGAAAATAACACAATATAATAAATAGTAGCAGTGATCTGATAGATTGAAATGGCGAAATCTCTGGAAATGTTCTTTATTGATGAGCCACGCCATTCCAATTAAGTTTTCCAATTCAGCACACTAATTATAGAAATTCGTTCTTTATTTAAAAATTATCATTAGCTATAAATAGTTCAATTCTCTAAATATAATACTTCCATTATCAATGCAAGCACACAAATCTGAAAAATCAACACCCTGATTGGCTGATTAAGGTCACGTGATATTAGAAAACCAATCATCTGGCGAATAAAGCAGACGCCATATAAATATTTAAGACATAAGATAGAAATATATCCGGGTCAATCTATAGGTCAAGGACCAAGTTGTTTTTATTCTCAAATATTATATGGCGCGAGAAGTCATTCTTTTTTTCAACCCTGGAGAGAAAATCTTCCTCTAATTTTAAATTTAATCTCCTTGACGTCAGGCTAATATTTATTTAGGGAATGGTAGAGTAAAAGAGTAAATTTGTTTCAGGGGGAATTCACTGAATAATTAATTATCTTTTCATAAACTAACTTAACTAGCACTTATTAATATATGTATAAAGAGAATATGCAAATATTTTTTTCCTTAGCTTATATTTTAATAGAGCAAAGATATTATAAAGTCTTGTATGAAACTACAAAAAAAACTTGGAGATTTTTAATTTACTGGAAGTAATAACATAGAAGATATGAAAAATTGTATGGAAATAATAAAAAATAAGATTTATGCGTTTAATTTTGTAATGATAGGATGATAGTTTATGAAATATTATTTTTTATATTTTTTGAAGTTTTATACAAAAAAATACCGTAAAGTTTTAATATTTCTTGAGATGAGAGACTGAAATTTTATCATTATATGTAAATACTTAATTAATTAATAAATGTATTTTTGATAGGATTTATTTGAGAGAGTTGGTGGAGAATTGGTAGATAATGTGGAATTATGATAACCACGACGAGCCATCGAATCCCGTATTTAACACTTTTTTTTTGAGAAAGGTTTTATAGAAAGTATTTGCTCTGTTCTACGAAATTTTCGATTATTCCTTTTTTTCTACCCAGCCTATGACGCGTAACTGCCGAATCCCTGCTGGAGTTTTTCTTTTTACTATAATTTTTATTTATATAATATTATTAATATATATTATTAACAATTAAAAATAATTTATAAATGCTATCTATAAATGTTCATGTGAGCCTGTCAGGATATGCCTCTTCTGTTTTTAATTACTGTATAAATATATATTAAAAACAATGAAAATATTTTTTAAATAAAAGGCTCAGGTGTTGATATTAAAAACATTTTTTTAAAATTGTTTTTAATATTGACACCTGACTTTTTATAAATTATTTTTCATTGTTTTTAATATCAACACCTGACCTTTTTCATTTTAAAATATACTTTTCGCATAAATATATATAAAAACACAAACCTTTTATATTTTAATTTCTATAATTATTATCTAAATCTAAAATTTAGCTTAATTGTATTTTATTTATATATATATATTTTTACATATATGTAGTATATTTTGACATAGATAGAGCACAACCTTCTTATAATATTTATCATAACCCCATATCTATATAAAATGTATATCGAACTTGTAACAAAATGACAAATAAAGCAAAGAGGTAAAGGTAGACCAAGACGACACTATAGTCCAGACGACGCGACAAAAGTCCAGACGACAAAGGCCAGACGTGATAAACAACCCAGACTAACAGGTGTTTATGCTAATGAGTTCATTCCCCCGTCAGCAGGTGGCCGAACAGGTGGCCAGACATAATTAATAACCCAGCGCTTGACAGGTGGCGTGATTACGGGAACCAATCAGAACTCGCCGCCATCTGCGAGCGTCTAATATAAAAGCCCCCCAAGATGGGACGAAAGTTAGTAGTGTTTTAGTTGTTCAGTTAGTTGTTTTCAGAGCGACGCCATTATACGGTCAGTGGGATCTCTCACCTTCTATTCGCGATGTAGGCTTTGGGCATCCGTGGCGCCCGTGGTCTGTCTGCCTTCGTCCGTGGTCTACCTCTGCCTTCTTGGAGTTACCATCTAGACCTGCCTCTGTCTCTTGCTGTCCCAGTGCGGGAATCCCATCACCCACCCACTACCACGACTGCCCAATACATTCCACGTCGGGATTACTACATATATATATATTAAAAATAAAGAATGCATCTCCTGACCACGAGCACATGTGCTTTTTAGATGGCAGAGCGCCATCTAGTGGAGCAAAAATAAACTAAACGTTTTTTTAGCTTGCTCCGTGATATTCAGCCAACCCAATTTCTTAATGGCTTATGGCTTTTCTTGATTTATTAAAGAAATTGGGTTGGCCAAATATCACGGAGCAAGCTAAATAAACGTTTAGTTTATTTTTGCTCCACTAGATGACGCTCTGCCATCTAAAAAGGAAATGTGCTCGTGGTCAGGAGATGCCGTCTTTATTTTTAATATCAATACCTGACCCACTTATCTTTTTTTATATTGTTTTTTCATACATATATATACACAGTATATCTGTGTATGTATAAATGTTTGCAATTTTTCAAATTGTTCTGCTAAACAATTTTCAGATACATCAGGTTTGTTACCACCTCATTGGATAAATACATGGCGCTCTACAGACTGAATTACAAGCTAAGTGTTTCTAATGATGAGCCATGTCCTCTCTATTTAAATTTTTATTCATTGCAGGATACGGTCTGTAATAACAGCTTGTAATTATATATATATATATATATATATATATTATAAAAATGGCATATCCTGACCAGGAGCACATGTGCTTTTCAGAAGGCAGAGCGCCATCTGGTGGAACAGAAATCAACTAAACATTGATTTTTGAAATTGGGTTGGCCAAATATCAGGGAACAGGCTAAATCAATGTTTAGTTGATTTCTGTTCCACCAGATGGCGCTCTGCCTTCTGAAAAGCACATGTGCTCCTGGTCAGGATATGCCATTTTTATAATTGATTTCAACACCTGATCTTTTTATCTTTTATTTTTTTCTTTCGTTTTTTAATATATATATATATATATATGAAAAACAATAGAAAAAAAGATAAATGGGTCAGGTGTTGATATTAAAAATAAAAAAGGTGTTGGAATAAGCGATCCAAAGATTGGCGTGGAGCCAATGGCGTGGGGGATCCACCAATCAACGGCCGCGACGGCGCTGCGGTCGACGTCAACACATACCTACTCACTTGCCTTTAAAATGTTGTTACTTTAACATCTTGTTTTAAGTTACTTTGTTTAATAAATAATCCTTTTATTCCTTGATTCAATCTCAAACTTCAACAGGTTATGGGCCCAGCACGCTTCCACTGCGCCTAAAAGGATTTACCGCCAGCAGTGAGTAAGCCTTTGTTTTGCTCGAAGTTAAGGCGTCAACCGCCAACCATAACCCTAGTTTCTTTTTGTCGTTGGCCGATTCCAAGACAAAGAAGATGAGCGAAGATTGTCTTTCAAGGATTAAAGTTTTTAATGGTGAAAACTTTTCACTATGGAAATTCCAATTCAGGCTTCTTATGGAACAACAAAAATTACTAGAATTATTGGAAGGCTTAGAAATAAAGCCGAATGTTGTTTCCTCCGACAGTAACTCTGAAAGTTCACTACAGAATTGGAAATCAAAGGACGTTAAGGCAAGGATGTTATTATCACAGGCAATCGAATTAAAGTTTCTTCAGCCCCTGATGAACTGTACTTCCGCTTCACAAATGTGGCAGAAATTACTTGCTATTCATGAACAAAAATCCGAATTTACTATTGGCCTACTTTGGCAACACTTCTTCGATGCACGATTGACATCGGAAACAATAAGTGATTACATAGCAAAAATTGAAAATATTTCTGCACAAATTTCACAAATGGGCGGAACTATAACGGAAGATCAAAAGGTAGCAAAAATTTTAAATACTTTGCCTTCGAGTATGCGCTACTTTGTTGCAGCGTGGGAATCGTTAGATCCGAAAGCTCAAACTCTTAACAATTTAACTGCAAGACTTTTGATTGAAGAAACAAGGAATCAACAAAGCGGTTCTTCTAAACAAGATGAGGCCTTATTACACAGGCAAGCACGAACTAAGCCTAAAGATACACAACGTTCTTTTCAAGATGCCAAGAAGAACACTAAATGCCACTATTGTCATAAAATTGGACATTGGAGCCGCGAATGTAGAAAAAGATTAGCTAATGAGAAAAATAAATCCAAAAATCTTCATGATTCAAAAGGAAGTTCAAGTGATTATGGACTTATTTTGTGCGATAATCAAGTAGAGCCCAATGATATTTGGTATGCTGACAGCGGTGCAAGCTGCAGCATGACATTTCGACGAGAGTGGTTCAAGACCTACACGCCGTTCACCAGTGATCATCCAATCCACTTGGGAGACAACTCGACACTACTTGCAGAAGGCATGGGAGACATCGAGATTCAAGCCTACGTCGACGGTGGATGGTACAATACGTACATAAGAAATGTGCTCTACTCGCCGCAACTAAAGAAAAATTTGTATAGCCTTTCTACGTCCACAAGAAGAGGATTCAACGTCATTATCAAACATGACAAGCTACAGATCTTCATGGATAATGACCTAAAAGCCGTAGGAGTGCGTCATGACGACCTCTACAGGATGCTCTTCAAGGTTACGTCATCATCACAAGGTTACATCACCAGCGAGAACAAGCTTCAGTTGTGGCACGAGAGACTTGCGCATCTTCCAGTTGCTACACTTCGAGAGATGGCGACCAAAGGATTGGTGGATGGTCTGCAGCCTCAAGATTTAGAGGGAGAAATTTTCTTCTGTGAAGGATGCCAACTTGGAAAAGCCCATAGAAAGTCGTGCTATCCCTCAGATGGCAAAAACTACCAGCTAGGTGAGTTTATTTATGCTGATATTTGTGGCCCAATGCAGACTCAATCATTAAGTAAATATCTGTATTTCTGCTTATTTAAAGATTACTTTAGTGGTTATCGCCATATTTATTTTATTAAAAACAAATCAGATGTGCTAGATATATTCAAAGAATATGCTACTCTAATCTTTACTCAAACTGGAAATAAGATAAAAGTTCTTAGGACTGATAATGCGCTAGAATTCAAAAGCGATAATTTTGCAGATTTATGTAAAAGATTTGGGATAATTCACGAGTTCACTGCACCTTATGTGCACGAACAGATAGGACGTATAGAAAGAGACAATCGTACAATTGTGGAAGCAGCCAGGTCCATGCTAAATTCACGAAATCTTCCAGGATATTTTTGGGCTGAGGCCTGTAACACAGCAACCTATATTCTAAATAGAAGTGCGACTAAGCAAACCCCTGGAACGACACCTTATGAACTTTTCTTTGGCACAAAGCCTAATGTAGCTAACTATAAAATATTTGGCTGTAATGCTTATATGCATATTCCCAAAGAAAACCGTAAAAAGTGGGATAATAAATCGATAAAACTTATGTTTTTAGGTTATGAGAATACAAGCAAAAATTTTAGATTATGGGATTGGAAAACTAGAAAAATGAGAATTTCTAAAGATGTCACATTCGATGAGAAAGCTACTGCACATTCAGATAGAGAATCTACCAAACCGAAGGAAATATTTCTTCAGATTGGCGGCGCTCCGGATGAATCACCAGTTGCGACAGCAAACATTCCAGTGCAGGAAATGCCGCCAGTATCCGATATCAGTTCGCATCCAATGATAACTCGCTCTAAGGTTTCGAATAGCAAATGTAACTTTGCGCTCGCTGATGAGCCCAGTAGCTATGTGGATGCAATGGCGAGTTCAGATTCAGAAAGATGGAAATTAGCCATGGATGAAGAGATTGATGCATTAAATAAAAATAAAACATGGACTTTAGAACGTTTGGCAGATGGTCATAAACCTATCGGTTGTAAATGGGTTTATAAAATTAAAACGGAGTCCGATGGTACAATTCAACGGTTCAAAGCCAGATTAGTTGCAAAAGGCTATTCTCAAATCAAAAATGTTGACTATTTCGATACATTTAGCCCAGTAGTCAGGTATGATTCGTTACGCATTCTTTTATCACACGCTGCTTCTGAAAGGATGTTTCTTGAGCAATTCGATGTAAAGACAGCTTTTCTCAATGGCGAATTAGAAGAACTTGTTTATCTTGAACAACCAGAAGGCTACAAGAGAGATGATAATAGCTGCTATAGATTACATAAAAGTCTGTATGGTCTTAAACAATCTTCTAGAAATTGGAATAAGAAATTTACCAATTTTTTGTATAGCCATAATTTCAAAACATCAGACGCCGACCCGTGCATTTTCATTGGAACACACAATGATTCAAATGTTATCTTAGCTCTCTATGTTGATGATGGAATTATTCTATCTAAAGATAAAGAGGCAATAGCTATTATAATGGATGAGTTAGAACACGCATTTGAAATTACATCTGGAAGTGTTAACTTTTTTGTTGGGCTACAAATAGAGCAGTCAGAAGATAGGGCAAGTATTTTCATTCACCAGTCATCATATATTGACAAAATTTTGAGTAAATTTAATATGGCTGACTGTATTCCTGCTTCGGTGCCTATGGATCCTTCTGTCATCTTAACAAAGCAGGACTGTCCTACTCCAGAACAAAAGGAAAAGATGCCTAAATTCCCTTTTCGAGAAGCTGTTGGATCCCTTATGTTTGCATCATGTGTTTCACGTCCAGATATCACTTATGCAGTTTCACAAGTGAGTAAATTCCTAGAATATCCAGGACCTGCACATTGTACAACAGTGAAGAATATTTTCCGTTATCTGAAAGGCACTCCACACATGGGAATTCTCTTCACTGGACAAGACCAACTTGTTGGCTACTCTGACAGTGATTTTGCTCGTGATGTTGACTCCAGAAAAAGTACGACTGGTTATGCCTTCATGATGAACGGAGGAACTGTTTCTTGGGCAAGCCAACGACAACCAATTATCGCACTTTCAACCACCGAAAGTGAATACATAGCTGCCTGCAGTGCTGCTAAGGAATTGATTTGGATCAGAAGACTTCTACAGGGCATCGGCTGTGATATTACTAAAGAAACTGGACTTTATATCGACAACCAAGCAGCAATAAAACTTGTTGAAAATCCAGTATTCCACAAACGAACTAAACATATTGATGTTCGCTACCACTTCATTAGATCCAAACATGAAGAAGGTGAACTTAAAGTGCATCATGTTTGCAGCTCAGAACAGCTAGCTGATATAATGACTAAACCTCTTCCACGAAACAAATTCCACTACTTAAGAGGTCTACTGAACATTTTGGATCGAGAGGGAGTGTTGGAATAAGCGATCCAAAGATTGGCGTGGAGCCAATGGCGTGGGGGATCCACCAATCAACGGCCGCGACTGCGCTGCGGTCGACGTCAACACATACCTACTCACTTGCCTTTAAAATGTTGTTACTTTAACATCTTGTTTTAATATATATATGAAAAACAATAGAAAAAAGATAAATGGGTCAGGTGTTGATATTAAAAATAAAAAAGGCATCTCCTGACCACGAGCACATGTGCTTTTTAGATGGCAGAGCGCCATCTAGTGGAGAAAAAACTAAACGTTTATTTAGCTTGCTCCGTGGTATTTGGCCAACCCAATTTCTTGACTTATCAAGAAAAGCCATCCACGAACGCGTTTCGCGCTGTTGGCGCTCGTCAGCGTGGAGAAGGCTGTAACCACTGCGACCAAAAAATATTTTTGGTCCCAATGGCTTCTCGAGAAATCATAAAATGTTGGCCAAATATCACGGAGCAAGCTAAATAAACGTTCAGTTTATTTTTGCTCCACCAGATGGCGCTCTGCCATCTAAAAAGCACATGTGCTCGTGGTCAGGAGATGCTTTTTTTATTTTTAATATATATATGTATAAAGTTAAACCTGTCTATAGCGTCCCCTCTTAGGACTCACCAAAATAGGGTGCTATAGAGAAGGGGTTCTATAGACAGGTCACCTTTAATGTAAATCGCATCTTACTACGTATTTAAAATCGGGCGGTATAGAGAGGGAGGCACTATTTAGAGGGGGCGCTACAGACAGGTTCAACTGTGTGTATATTAAAAATTAGCGCTAAAATATTTCTAATATTAAAAATAAGATTTATTAGGTTAAAAAGTTCTATAGAATATGCCCCAGGATATTGACCTGCGAGTGAAGATGACCTACATAGAATCTTCTAACATAATCTCTGAAGTTGTTTCTTCAAATGCCATCAATCAGCTAAGTGCCGGGATTGTCGCCCAGCTGAATTAATAAACAAGTACCGCATGCAACACTTCTTCAACAACCGCCATGTTGTGTCATTTTGTTGTCAATTTTGTTTATCCCCAAACAAGATGCGTGAGAACAAACACTAAAGAATGTATTAGCTCGTGCTATAAATGTTTTTTTTTTCTCAAAAATAAGACAAATAGAGACATCAATTCAAACTTTGAAAAAAATTGACATTAAAAAGTTATATTATTTGTAGACTATATCATGTTTGGGTTATTGTGAAGATGCTGAAGAAAATAATTGGCTGACTTAATATTCTGAATGTGTTTTATAATCATTTTAATGTCAGCATTCGAGTTTTGCCCTTTATCAACCCCTATTTACATATTACAATGGAAGATGATATACAAATAAGATTAAGGTTTAAAAATAATTATATACTTGTAAATAGTAGGATAGGGTGCCTCTCCCGTCAAAATAAACGTCAAGACCTGACGCCATCTTTTGACCTATTGCGGCGACGGTCAATAGATGGCGTCAGGTCTTGACGTTTATTTTGACGGGAGAGGCGCCCTATGCTACTGTGGATCAATTTCCTCCCGGCAAATTTTCCATCTATACTTGTAAATATGAGACCTATTGCAATTTTTTAAAAACTATTTTATTGAGAGATTTAGGGTCTTGATCTTTCTCAATTTATAGTTAATTTTCAAACTACTCTCATAGGATGTTATGAAATCGAAGCCGTCCCTGTACTGATGAATGCCATAGCATGAAACCACGATATACAGGTAGTTGTTTGAATTGGTTAAAACCGATGTGGTGGGCCATTGTTTTTCACTACCATTACGTTTTGTATTGGATTTATGAGCCAAATGCAATGTTTTAATGCAGTTTTAAAGGGAGAGTTGCCACTTTTGGTACATAAAAATAAAGAAAAAGGATAGAGATGTGAGGGGAAAATATATTATATATAAAATAATATATCCTATATATTGAATCAATAATTCCTTCTCTAAACTTTAATAACGAACCACTTGATGAGGAAAGAGTTTCTTTAATATACAATATCACAAGCTTTCGGGCACAATCACCCTTCTACTGGTGTAAAACGAGACAAAACATTAGTGGCAAATGAATATATAAATATATATATTCTATATATAAATTCTATATATATATATATGATATATGTATATATAAGATATATGAAAAAGACTATATTTTATAATATATTTCAACATTTTAAAAATATGCAAATAAAAAAAGATATGAAAGTATTTTTTCAAAAGTAAGAAGATTGAAAGAGTTTTCCCTCACACAACTGTATATAAATAAATCTATTTATAATATAATCTGTTCAGAAATTTGAATGCAATTTTCTTTTCAAGCTTTCTCCACAGTATTGACCCCACTGTCGAATTATAAATATTAGATTTCCATATGGAGTTGAATGAATAAATTTATAATTTGTTTTTTTATATGTGCGGTTTGAGATCATAAACAAATACATAGCGATGAAATTTTATTATTATTGAATGTATTTGATGTGTATTAATTGTGTTTGTGGTATTTATTCCCCCATCTGGTAGATATAATTATGGTTAATAGGTATAAAGATCAGGTTGAGCATTTATTTACAGTCATTGTATTGGGGCTATACATTGAGGCATAGGCTTTAATGAAGGCCTTAAACTGGAATGTATAACTTTTTCCTGATATTTTGGAAGCTAAATCGCCTATTTTGTACTAGAATTCGTGTGCTATTGTAATTCTGCTTTTTTTTAAATCGCGTGTCAGGGAATTTCAATTTATTGTATGTAACTTTTAATCATAAACCTCGAGGTGATGGGTTTTGAATTTGATTTTTAAAATACGTTTAAGAGATAGTCAAGTTATTAATATTTTGTGATCTTACAGATATGCCCTACTTTTCATAAATAGTCTTGGATGTTTAGTTTGGCTAACGAAGGCTTATTATATTGTCACGGTTTGAAATTAGAGTTTTATTAATCAATTGATACACTTTGTGAGTGATGTTTTTCCTCACAACAAACTAGAAAATGAAAAATCAGTAACAGAATTTACATACCTTCCTTATATAACATTGAACATAAAAGTATTTACATATTTACTAATAGAGACATTTGCTTTACATTTTCTATAAACAAATTTCGTGACAATAATATAATTAATTATTATACAATTATTATATAATTATTATAATATTATTATAGTAGTGTAATAGTACTATAGGAAAGCCACTCATGGAGACAAAACTTAAGGAAGTTTTACCTTTTATCATGTTATATCGGGATTCTCAGACAATAACGCTGAAACTAATTGAAGACATACGAGATAACCAAGTGTGAACAAAATTACCTCTGTCTCCTTAAATAAACGGATGACCGGTGACATCACAAAATATAAAAATTTCCTTAAGTGAGGATATATAATAACATGGGTATGATTTTTAATTGATTCATTAAATAAAATTGTTTTTAATACCCGATGACGGTAAATGGAGCAATCAATCCTCCTTTGTAAGATTGGTACAGAGTTAGGTATTCAGTCCATTTAAAAGTTGAAAACTTTCCCCATGTAAAACGCCAAGAGAAGAAGCTCCGGTGAAAATTGAAATGCAAACAATCTTCCTTTCCTGCCGGGAATGGGAAAAAACCATCAATCCCACGTAAGCTTCAATCTCAAACTTTCCAAGATCTAGCACGTGATCGAATTTAAAATGTTGGACCCGTTTTGATTGGTCGGTCAGATCTAGGTGTTCACTGATTGGTCTATTATCTTCTTATAGATACTAGAGGATATAACTGGTAAATACAATCCTTATATATATATATATATATATATATATATATATAGGAAAATGAAATTCTAAATGGATGTTTGCCACTCTCTTCACTGTTAAAATTATTGAATAAATCATCGAGAAAATGTCATGTAGGAAGCTAAAGATACAAACATATTATTCAAAGCCTATACAAATCCACCACAATAAAAAACCAAATTTGACATTTTCAAGTTAAAACTATTGGAGTTTTAATTTTCAAATATTGATACATCAACCTTTTTAGGTATTTATTACCTGACCTTTCGGCCACTCACAGTCATCTTCCTCAGGTATTATTGTTGATAACATATTTGCATCACTAATCGTTTAATCAATAAAAAACACTAATAATTTTCCTTATTATTTTTAGTTCCGAAAATTATATTTAACAAGCGTTTCAGCGTAATTTAGAAAGTAAAATATAACTTCCTCTACAGACAGAAAAAGACTCTGAAAGAATCAAAACATAAATTGATGTTATAAATAAAATAGATTTCTCAAAATAACTTTATTCAGTTATAAAGTGGATCTAAACAAATATATTTCTGAGACAAGATATAAAAAAACTCGGTTCGCATATATCTCTTGGCAAATGGAATACAAAACTTGGTTGAGGTAGGTTTTAAACGCCAATTAGGTTTGTGAAAGTGGCCATGTGAAATGTTGAATGCCATTCTCTACTGCCCTTTACAGAGTTACAAGTAGCCAATTAGTGGGAGAGTTTCTTTTTAATAGATTCTGCTCCTTTGAAGACGTTTTTCTTCGCCACCGTGTATTGAGCAATTTCCATGACAAGTATGTTCCTGGTTGAACCGATGCTTTCAGAAAGATATTTATATATCTGGGTTTACTTCCTTTAATACATTTATTAGATATAAACGGGATATTTTATATGTTGGACCATATTTTAAAGATTATTTTCCTTATCGTAACTGAATATTTCATACATTCCTAGTTAATCAACGAATGGAATACCTCTCCTGTTTAGAAATGAACCTATATTCCATCATCTCTGTATATAACTCACAACCTCAGAGGGAATACTAAGATACAGTACAATCTATAGGTAATTCTTCTGTCTTAAAAGCTTATTTTTATAGTTTTCTTGAATATTTATTCATAGATTCCACTCTTCAGTGTAGCATATATAAGCAGAATCGTCCAATACAGTATAAGAGCTCTAAGAAACGGTCTGGTAGGTTATATTGACGAAATCGCTGGGCGGGTTCATCGGTGATGAGCCAAGCTCCCGATATTTTTCATCGCAGTATGTATAGTAGAGGTTTGTTTTTTGTGCAAAAGAAACATTCGTGATTCAATGTTTTTCGTTTCCTACATATACCAGAGTATAGGGTAGATGGCTCGTTATTGATTTATGTTAATTTAATACCATCTTTGGTTAATTCAGACAAAAGAAAACTATGTACCATGATTTAGAGCTATAGACCTCATCATTATTGCCAGGACTTCGTAGCAAATTACGAGAAGAGCTATGAAATCAATCGAATCTACACAAAATCTTGTTAATTTCTTTAATCGCCATGTTTCAATCATAGGGCAATACCTGGCCATCTATATACAAGGTAATAAAACATTACGACATGAATATTTCTTTTATACATATAACAAACTTCTACTGTCCGCACTGCGATGAAAAAATATTGGGAGGTTTTAGTTCATCATTGGTGAACCCTCCCAGCGGTTTCGCCAATTTAATCTACTAGACCGCTTTCTTTAGAGCTCTAATACTGTATTGGATGATTCTGCTTATATATGCTACACTGAAGGGTGGAATCTCAGAAATGGTATTCAAGTAAACTATGGGCATGTGTAGGTAGTGTTCAGTAATTATTCTTAAAGGTTGAGTTGCATAGCCTTACCTCTTTTTATATAATTATATAATATGTATATATATTAGCCCTCTCTCTGTGTGTAAATAGGTATTTCAAATAGTCTCCGTAACTTGACACGAACGTTCGCTGAAAGTATAAAATTTTTTCAAAGTTATTTTTCTTTATTCATTTCATTATGTGGTCTGTATATAGTAATAGCTCTTAATTATATATATTTAAAAAGAAAAAAAGGTAGCATCAAAAATAATTTGTAATTTTCAACATAGTTATCTATTATAAATATAATGGTTTTGGTGAATAGAATCTAATTAAAGCACTGAAGTTTGATAAAATAAGTTTTACAGAAATTCTAAGGATAAGCTCAGATTCCATCAACCTATATTGAATCTCTTTCATTCGTTGAATTTTACTCTCTGTTCAGCCTTTCTCTAGAATTTAGATCCACTCCTTCTATATTTCCTTTCAGCTTTATTTTGTTTCCTTCATTTTCTAGCCATTCTTTTGCTACCCAATTGCTATTTTGAAACTTTTATTTTACATTACATTCCTGGTAGACAGTTTTCCTGTGTAGAAATATTCTTCTATTAATTTCGGCCATATAATAGTCTGATGTGATGTCTGTGTTTGTCTCTCTAGATAGAATACCCAACGTTGTGTAAGATTGAGATTGATGGACATCTTCAATTATAGATTCGCGTCTAATTTAAATTAATTTAAGAAAAGAAAAAAGGCATCTCCTTATCGAGCAACTGCAAGTTGCTGATGGCTTGCGCCATCTATTATTCCAGAATTGGCCAAATTTTTAGATTAATTTATTAAATAAAGCGTCGGGATGAACTACCTAGTGTCCTAACCATAATCTAGCGTAAATTGCTTACAAGTTATGATAAGGTTAGGATAAGTGTTAGATTAAGTAATGTTAGGATTGTGGTAAACTAGGGAACTAGTCCCGAGATCTCCCAAATGCCCACCTATGTGGATGAACTATCATCAAATTAAAGTGTGAGTTAATCGGCCAAGGCTATATTTACATATGGATCCAAATTACAAAACCCTAGAGCAAAGCGTTTGTTATACTGAAGATGCTCTTAAAGTTTTAGCGATTGTCTATTGATTCATGGTTATATGTGCCACATATTGTTCAACCGTCAGTTAAGAAACAATATTCTGTAACCAGGTTGAGTTCCCATGCAGTCAAATAGACAAATTTCCACTTTACTTTCAAATAATAAATGGCTGTTGCGGCGGTATACCTTGATACATTCAGAAGCAATATAATTGGTCCAATTTTTACAGTAGATATAGATCGAAACATTGTGACCTTCATGAGTAAAGAGACTTCAGTAGAGAGAGTCGAGACATCTGAGATTAATACAATAGTTGGATAATACAACAGAGGTAAATATTCTGGATATATTATTTACATAATGCAACAGGTTTCTGGAAAAAAGTTTCTTTTCATTTTTATTATTTCATTCTAAAGCTTTCGGGAATTTGTGCCCTTCTACAGGAGTACATTTTTATTTATTACAAACCACACGCTATATCCTATGTGGATATTTGCATGTACATAGTTTTAAGTATATATACAAATTATTTATAGTTTTAGAGAGAGAGAGTGAAAGGTATTTAATTTTACATTTTAGAGCAATAAATTATACAAGAAATAAAGATTATTTACATACATATTATCAAAAGTCCAATATATATCTTCAGAATTACAACCACTAAGCCAATGGCACAAATATAGAACATTCCAAAACAATAACAGCAATAAAACTATACTAATTAAAACTAGAAATTTCAATTCTTAATGTAATTCATATCCACGACATTTGAGATAGATTCTATAAATTTGTTAAATTTTCTATATTCATCTTTACTGGAAATCATCTACAGGATGTACATAATGGACAATAAATAATGAACGTCCAATTTTGTAATCCTGAAGGACAGAAATGCTCAAAAGCTTGAGAAGGCAATAATAAAATTGAAAGAAACTTATCATCCGAAACAGATTGCATTATTATCAGAGATCAGGTTGTGTTTTGTTTAATATTGCCATCGAAAAAGGCATATAAAGAAAAACAATCAAGACCTCAAATATTTTCAAATACTTCTATTTCTTCGAAAAATTCAACAAGAACTTCTTAAAGTGCATAATATTACTCCAAATTGGAAAATTTCAAATATTACTATGCTACTTACATGAAGATATTAATTACACATATTCAATATTACAATATTTAATTGTTGGCTAAATCCGTCTGTTGAAATGTTGATAGCAGATTGACTCTGGGATTTCTTACCTTGGAAATATTTTTCTTCAAATTCAATATTTACCTTCATTTTGAAATTAAGCGTTTATTCGCGTCATTTAGCCTTTTAAAATTAACACAAGTTTCTTTTATGGATATCATCAAATATTAAATTTGTGAAAATTTCTCCCCGACTTTTTCATTACGATATCTTGGGGAATATATATTGTGGGAAATAATTCTTCATAATTAATTGTTAATTTTCAAGAAGCTCTACGTTATTATCGCCTTCATTTATAAATTATCACTTTTTTATAAATAGGAGATATGATTTTGTTTATATAATTTTTTTTCAACGATTGCCATTGTTGCAGATTGTCTCCTTCGAGAGCTCATTTTGTAAATTTGAATAATTTTATAATTTATCAATATAAGGTTGTTGACTTTCTACTTGATTTGAGATACCTGTGAATCTTCTTTCTTTTCTTAAAAATATTCTTTGAATGAAATTTCGACATTTTTCTACCTTCTTCAATACACACTTTGTTTTGGAAATGATCATAACAGACGTTATTTCTAATATATGTATCCAGAAATAATATATTCATATAAAAACTCGAATATGCAAATTGAAATTTATACGAACTTTTTTTGGAATTTGAAATATTTTCCCCAGAGCTATTATATGTCTTTGTTCTCTGTTATCCATTCTAACATTTATATATATTAGAGTTTTAAATTATATTCAATAAGTATTGTTATTTGAGACAGGTTTTGCAGATATAATATAAAGTATAGAATATATAATTCTCTTTGTAATGTAAATCATTTTAAATAATAGGATTCTAAAATTTGTGTTTTCTACAGGGAGTTCAGGACAAATATAGTCGTGAAAGCTTTTCTTTAGTTACAAACTTTATTATCTTTTTCAATGTGAAAAGAAAAAAATGGATTTGATTACTGGAGTGAATGAATTTCTTTCTGGAAGATTTGATTTTACAATTAATGTGTTCGCCTTTTCTTACAAGTCTTTTAGCCAAATAACACTTAGTAATATGGCGCTTTGTTTTAAAATGGATTTTTTTTATATTTGTAGATATATTCCATGTGAAAATTTCGATATATTTCGTTTCTTTTGAATGATTATATATACATTAGAAACTCCCTTTATCGGACACCTTTCTACAAAGGACAGTTTTCATTTACAAAATTACCATTTTTCTTATTTAGCAACTCTCCGGTAAGAGGACCCCTCTCCCTAAAGGACACTTTAGCTCTGTAATTAGGTGTCTTTTACAGGGAGGTAGTTTTACTGTATGTAAATATTTATAGAGTTTCAAGTATAATTCAGGTCTATATTGAATATATTATATACATACAATATAAACGACGTTTCGACAATAAACTTTTGTCCTCGTCAGGAAAAAAAATTAAAGAATTTGGCATAGTGTTATAAATATATTTATTTAGGTACATTTATAACGCCTTGCTAAGTACTTTAATTTTTTTTGTCTAATGAGAACAAAAGATTATTGTTGAAACGTCGATAAAATAAAAACCTTTTCTGACCAAGAAGTGTCTCATATTTAAGAACTATGAATTCCGACTAAGCAATGTCTATCTTCAAAAAGATAAACTGTATAATATTAAGTTTTATTCTAGTATTATAAATAAAAGGCATTGTCTTAATGAATTTTTAAAGGGAGAGGTGCTTATTTTGGTATACAATCATATTTATATATCGTTGTAAATTATCGTATTATATATTTCGACAGAAGATCCCAATAGTATCGATAGAAAACCCGATAAGCCAGAAATCTATACACCGCTTATTTCACCATGATCTATCTGTCGTTTATTTTCTTGATGCTCATAATTCTTTTAAGACAGAGTTCGCTGAACTAGACTTTCATATAAAATATGAACACAAAGAAATAAAGCGCCATCTATATATATATGTGAAAACAATAGAAAAAAATAAAAAATAAGTGGTTCAGGTGTTGATATTAAAAATAAAGAAAGCATATCCTGACCAGGAGCACATGTGCTTTAAAGAAGGCAGAGCGCCATTTCCACCAGATGGTGGAGGATGTAACTGTAGTGGAGATGGTATATATATATATATATATATATATATATATATATATATATATATATATATATATATATATGTTATGAATATTTTTTTTGTTGTTGATGTTAGATAAAGGGTTGATAAGACAAAGGATCGATAAGATAAAGGGTTGAGGTGCAGTCGTGATAAAAAAAAGATAATTATTTACCATCAAGTAGCTTTTATTTTCAATTACCTGAGGAAAGATTACACATTAGTTATTTTCACATTATATAGAATTTATAAAGTTAATCCTATATTAGTGATTCAAAAAGATAGATATGTTAACTACGCATATTTACAACAAAACTGAAAGTCTTTATAAAAACGATGATAACAAAAGTAAAATTATCAATGAATAAAATAAAATATATATTTTTTTAAAATATAGAAATATTCGAATTTTTAGATGTTATAATATATATAGAAGTAATTTAAGCCCTAATGTTTCTTTTATACACAATTCAAACTTCTAATGTCCTTACTGCGATGAAAAAAATATATTGGTAGGGCTTGGCTCATCAGTGGTGAAGAGCGGAAGAGCATTACTCGATGCAAATATTTATATATGAATCTACTGTCCTAGAAACTTATGTCCATAGTTTTCTTGAAAAACATTTCTGAGATTCCACGCTTCAGTGCTACGTATATTAGCAGAATCGTCCAATACAGTATTAGAGCTCTAAGAAGGGGTCTGGTGGATTATATTGGCGAAACCGCTGGGAGGGTTCACCACTGATGAGCTAAGCCCTCCCCAATATATTTTTCTCATCGCAGTAAGGGCAGTAGAAGTTTGTATTATGTATAAAATAAACATTCATGATTAAATTCTTTCATTTTCTATCTAAGATATTACATATGCCAATGTTTATTTTCTTTATAGAACAATTAATTAAACAATTATTTTGTAATATATTAAAAACAAAACATTATAATCCATATGTTTTTGTAAATCATAGTTATTTATCTAACATGACACTCATGTATATTTAACATTAGTAATTTTTTCCCTCGGTATGTTTTCTATTTCAATTTTATGGTTGAAGATATTTCTAGGTTTTCAGTCTGTAGTGAAAATACATTGATTAGGTTTATATGGAGTCAGGTTCTAGGTCTGTTAGTCACTTTACAGGGAATTATATTCATTTACATAGGAATGTTATCAATATTTCTATGATATATTTGATGATTATCGTATCCATAGCATCCATTATCCTTCGTTTTACCGAGTAGATATGTGGTAGATATATTCGCCGAATGTCATGTTTTATTTGGATGAGGAAAACGAAGACTAGAACGTGGCTGATTCCACACTCGTGTTTCAGTGATACGTTAGCCTATGCACGGTGTGGCCACTGGACATGACGTCGGATCTGGAGGCTGTTGTTGGGTTCTGTGCTGCCTGGAGTATAGGAGCTCAATCTATGCATCCTTCCTGTGGTGAATCTGTATAAGACCGGCGGTCTTAATAAAGCTGTATATGTGTGAATATAACATATATAATTAACATGTGTCGGACCTGGAGGGTGTTGTTGGGTTCTGTACTGCCTGGAGTATAGGAGCTCTATCTATGCTTCCTTTCTTTCTGTGGTAAATCTGTATAATTCCAGTGGTGTTAAGAAATCTGTATGTGTACATATGGTCGATATTATATAGTGTGGAAACTACTTGGCTAGGTATGGATCACACCTCTGTCCAGTGTGGTGTGACCTGTGTATGAAGATATGTCAACACTCACGCTGATCCTTCGTAAATTCCGTCATTCAGATAAGAACGTTTCTTTCTATTCCGCTCTCTCACAATTACTTAAATTTCTGATCTATCTTATCGTCAAAACTATGTCTACAGTCAAATATCACTAGAACAATTAACTGGTTAGTCATTGAATATCGTGACAAGGAATTCTTTGAAAGTAGATCTTTTTTTTTAGTTTTTAACGAAATGAATAAAATCAATGCCAAAGAAACATTATGATGCATTAGCGCGCCATCTGTTATCAAAATAAGAAACTATTATAGACGCGTATGATTCTTTTAAAAATAAACAAATTTCCTACTGCCCTTACTGCAATGGAAAAATTAGTGAAAATTTGATTATATAATGATAAGTTTAATACATATAATTTATTAAAATACACTCATGGACAAAACTTAAATAAGTTATACCTTTTAAAATGTATATACGGGGCTATGGCACATTTGTAAGTGCAAAGTCGAACTGCTTTTCACATGTGTAGACATGTGGTGCACTTACAGTTAAAGCAGTCGCCTAATTTTACCCAACATGATTATCATGGTCTGTACCACATGTACTAGGGATAAGTAAAATAAAGCATGTATATAGAGATACAGTTCAATCTTTATTCTTGAGGCTTGTATAAACATTCAAAGGTATCAGATATGGCAAAGTACATTTTTTTAAATAATTGGATTAAAAATATATGTATAAAATTGTATATGGTAATTTTGAATACACGCTGTCTTTATGGATGCGTGTTCTATATTAGATTAGATACGTTCTAAAGAATATATCTAATATATGAATAGAGAATATTAAAATATGGATTTCTATATATTGTGGAAGAGAGGAAGTCTCCACCATCCCCCCATATATCTATTGAATTATTTTGGAAGCCAATATTAATTTATTTCGTGATTTTTTTTTCTTCTCTTTCTCTCCTTTTGCAATCAATATATTCTGCAGGAGATTAATTTCCTGTATTAGCCACGCTGGCATTGTTCGTCAAATAATGGCGAGAGCCACAAATTGAAAGATTATTTGGTTTCGTTATCAATTCATTTCAAACGCCGACGTCAAGAAATTAAATGGTTTCTTTCGCTAACAAAGTGTGATAAAGAGTTTTATTTCTCTTCTGTTAAAAGGTGATAGCAACCAGACGAGAGGGGAATGTGTGATGATGATAATGATTATTTAATATCGAATTTAAATTTCTATTTATCAGTCGGTGAATGAAATATTTGTCCAATATTTGAAAGCAATCCTAGTTTTTTTTTTCAAAGAATAAATAGAATTTATATAAAAATAATGAAAGTAAACAAATGAAACTCGAGATGCTTCCAATATTATTTAAAAACCTATTATATATGTGCATTTGGTGGATACAATTTTGCATATTGGTTAAATACACTTTTATTTTTACCTTTTGGAAATGATTTTCGTTTACAAATTATTGATATAGAATTCTAATATTAAGAGGTATCTACGCTCTTCGTGAAGATAATTTGAAAAGGATTAGCGTTTTTAAATTTATAAAAAATATAATTGATATCTCTGAATGATTGAAGGGCTTTCGAGGTGTTACATTCATCAAGCTGTTGCCTAGAAATGTTTGAACTTTCATTTTATTTTCTCTTATGATTTCAGTCAACACTATACTTCAAATATTAAAACACATATACAAAAATGATATGTGTTAAGATAGCAAAATTCAAACTCTAGATAACTTTTTATTTCCCTAATTGTTCTGTTAAATGTTTAGGCTCTCTAAAAGCTAGTGTTGTAGCTTTGTCACCGACCCGAGTTCGCTAGTTTACGGAGACGGTCACCAAATGACGCTTAATTTTGGAGTCTCAACTTTTATTATATATATATATACGGAATAATTTTACACCGGAAGGATCTATAACAATAAAGATCGGTTCTCTCCTATCAAACTAGACTTTATATAGTTCTCTATTTACATATTTACATCTATTTTTATTCATATATTCATCATTATAGAATCTTATTCATTCATATTTATTTTGTACTAGCGGATGTACCCGGCTTCGCCCAGGTTTTTCTCGAGGGAATGTTTGTAGTCTAGTAATAAGAAAATATACTACACCTAAAAACTATCAGAGAAAAGAGAAACCACGGAAGGTGAACAGAAAAATGCTTACAATGGATGTTATGTTTACGATATCAAGTTAAATAAAAACAAAGATAAAATTTGCATATGTTGGTCACTATAAATTTGTATATTTGTTAGGCGAAATTAGAAACATGATAAAACAATTGGGTATTTAAAAACAAATGTAGAAATAAAAGTTGAAGTATAATAAACAATGTTAAAGATTAGTTTTAATTATTAATCAAGATTGTGTGTGAATATGTGAGAAAGATGTAATATCGTTGTTGTTTTCTTGGCCGACTGTTTTACATATGGTGTTATCTTAAAATTGCTTGTTTTGAATATTTTTTAGATTGAGATTATTAGCTAGTATGTAAAAAAATTAACTCTGATGAAATTTAATTTTGTATTTATATATAAATAAAATTAACTCTGTTGATTTTTTTTTGTATTTAATCGATAACAGCGAAGTTACGCATGTTAATGTTAGGAAATATATTTTGATGTTAAGCAAAACCTGCTCCATCTCGTTTTACATAAATGTTGAAAATTTGGTTGAAATTGATGCATTGTAACGAAAGTTTTTAGTGATGTCCACTTATGAAATTTCCATTTTATTAATATAGATTTAACCTTATATATTCTTATATGAAAGATATAATAAAAGTGTAGTTTCAATCTCTTTTTCTCCACAATATTTAAAATATTTGAGATATTTGGAATAAAAATTGAATATATTCAGATAAAGATTGTCAAGTGATATAAGTGTATATATAACTTGAGTCATGAAAATTTCTCTTAAAGAATTGTAAAAAGATTATAAAAACGAAGAGAAAAATTATTTATTTTTTCTATACATGGACTACGAGCTTTCGGGCAGCCTCGCCCTTCTACAGGTAAAGATACACGGTGGCAAAAGGCTTTATATAAGATTCCATTTTTAAAACAAATTTACATATAAGAAGAGTATAGGACGGCTAAAATATAATATAAGATAAGAGATATTTTGCAAATTTGAAACTATTGTATATGATATTTACAAACATGCTAATGATGTAACGTCATATGACAATCAATTGGCAAATTAGCAGATGACTGTACTATGAAATTATACAAAGAGACCGGACAACGAATGTTCAACCCGCCATCAGCGGCCACATTGGTTTAACGGATATTTAGGTTATTACAAATGTCTTGGTATTGTGTAGGCAGATCTATGTGTCGGTTAATGCTGTTTGTTGCTATGGATACTATGGCTTCTATGATCAGTCTTTGATATTTATTGGGGATGTTATTGTATATGGTGGTGGGAGAGGTCAGATTGAATGAGTGGCCGGTGGTGTTAACATGATTGAAGATAAGCGACCTATTGTCTCTGTTGGTAATGCATCTACCGTGTTCGGTCATCCTGATGGCCACGGACCTACCAGTCTCGCCTATGTAAGTTGCACTGCAATCGTTACATGAGACTGAGTAGACCGAGCCACCAGAGGACCGAGCAACGGTAGATCTAGGTAGTTTGGTGATTGGGTGTCTGAGGATGGCGCCGATGCTATTGCTGTTAGTAAAGTGGGTGTTAATACCGTGGGTTCTGAGGATGCGGGAGATGGAGACTGATTGGATGGAAAAGGGAAGTGTACAACTGTGTCTGGTGATTGCAGGGGGTCTAACAGAAGAAGGGTCAAATTTATACCTATGTATGAAATGGGGGGGGTATTGGGACCGGGCCAACTGTTTAATGATTAGGGAAAACTCAATGGTTCTAAACAGTGGAAGGGAGCAGTGGGTGGACAATCTCTTGGTAAGAGTACGGACAGTATTTATTTTGTGCGATAGGGGACAAGAAGATTTGTAGTCTGTATAAAATGTGGGATTGTTAACCTTGTGGTACACGGTGGTGTGGTAATGAGAGGCAGTACGGATGACCAGTATATCAAGATACGGCAATACGGATCTGTTTTTCACACACGGGCATTCACATATGGCGGAGATACATTGATGATATCTTCTGCATATGTGATACCGGACAAGAAACCAATATCTTAAACTCCCTAAACTCCTATCATCCCGAGATCTCTTTTACCCTAGAATTAGAAAACAGATCCGTATTGCCGTATCTTGATATACTGGTCATCCGTACTGCCTCTCATTACCACACCACCGTGTACCACAAGGTTAACAATCCCACATTTTATACAGACTACAAATCTTCTTGTCCCCTATCGCACAAAATAAATACTGTCCGTACTCTTACCAAGAGATTGTCCACCCACTGCTCCCTTCCACTGTTTAGAACCATTGAGTTTTCCCTAATCATTAAACAGTTGGCCCGGTCCCAATACCCCCCCCATTTCATACATAGGTATAAATTTGACCCTTCTTCTGTTAGACCCCCTGCAATCACCAGACACAGTTGTACACTTCCCTTTTCCATCCAATCAGTCTCCATCTCCCGCATCCTCAGAACCCACGGTATTAACACCCACTTTACTAACAGCAATAGCATCGGCGCCATCCTCAGACACCCAATCACCAAACTACCTAGATCTACCGTTGCTCGGTCCTCTGGTGGCTCGGTCTACTCAGTCTCATGTAACGATTGCAGTGCAACTTACATAGGCGAGACTGGTAGGTCCGTGGCCATCAGGATGACCGAACACGGTAGATGCATTACCAACAGAGACAATAGGTCGCTTATCTTCAATCATGTTAACACCACCGGCCACTCATTCAATCTGACCTCTCCCACCACCATATACAATAACATCCCCAATAAATATCAAAGACTGATCATAGAAGCCATAGTATCCATAGCAACAAACAGCATTAACCGACACATAGATCTGCCTACACAATACCAAGACATTTGTAATAACCTAAATATCCGTTAAACCAATGTGGCCGCTGATGGCGGGTTGAACATTCGTTGTCCGGACTCTTTGTATAATTTCATAGTACAGTCATCTGCTAATTTGCCAATTGATTGTCATATGACGTTACATCATTAGCATGTTTGTAAATATCATATACAATAGTTTCAAATTTGCAAAATATCTCTTATCTTATATTATATTTTAGCCGTCCTATACTCTTCTTATATGTAAATTTGTTTTAAAAATGGAATCTTATATAAAGCCTTTTGCCACCGTGTATCTTTACCTGTAGAAGGGCGAGGCTGCCCGAAAGCTCGTAGTCCATGTATAGAAAAAATAAATAATTTTTCTCTTCGTTTTTATAATCTTTTTATAAGTGTATATATGTATATAAGATTACAGAAGACTGTCAATTGAGTGCGCCTAGGTTTCGTGTCTATTATGACGGGAAGGATGCGTTTTATAATATTGATCCCGGTAAAATTTCCATCTGTGTAAATATATAATAAGTAATATATTGTTGATCTAATTTACCGAACAAAGCATGTTGTTTTTAGTTAATTAAATAATAAATTGGTTAATAAAACGATTTTTAATCGAATATATTCATTTTAGCATTTGAAGATTAAATTTTATTTGGCTCAAAAATATTATAATATATAATGTAAATATTATAACTTTTGCTCACAATTAATATATTCATCACATATTTTAAAATTATAAACCACAGTAAAAATATCTTAAATTTTGTCTAAAAATGTGCATAGTTGTCTTTCCATTAAACCATTTTGCATATTCTCTCCAAATAAAATCAGATAAGAAACTGGTACAAATAAAATATTAAGTATGACATATATAAAAAGATTTACACGCCGAGGAAGTCAAAAATCTAAAATATAGGAGGTTAGGCCTAAGTGTGAAGCTGTTATTTATGTCTGGACAGGTAAATACGGAGGTAAACACCCTCGCTCTGCATAAGTAAATATCTGTAAAACTGTTCCATAAATATATCCTGGGTGTTTGTAGATCTTACGTTTGGCATATTTCTGAGGAAGGCAGTTTATCCCGAAAGTTAACAAATTGTAGTTTAAAAGAATTACGCTATAAATAATTTGTATATATATATATAATACTTTTCTCTCTTTTTTTATCCTTTTCAAACAATCTAAGATTAAAACTACTGTGTATCGTTTATTTCCTATTTGCATAATCACCCTGTTATATATTTTTAAGGAAAACTATAGAGAGAGCTGTGTGCGGATCGTAGAGGACAATGATAAACGTTATTTCGAAGACACTCCGTATAGAGATAAAATGCTTTATTTTTCAGAACGTTTCGATGAATAGCTGCCACCTTCATTAAGATCATAGAGAGAATAAAATAAACAACACAGAAGGGGCGTAAATATGTAAAATCGAAGCTTCTTCCTCAAGTGAGCAGCTTCTCTAATTCTATGTGCACCTTAGCACTTCATGTGTTTTTCTATAAATAGTTTATCCCCTCTTATTGTGACTTATATATGGAGTATTCCCCCCATATTTGCATAGTGTTTATAACTTAGAGCTTATAATATAATACAATAGTATATATATGTTGTATAAAAGTCTCTAATACTGTATTAAACTATTCGGCTTATATATGCTATACTGAAGGATGGAATCTCAGAAATGGTATTGAAACAAACTATGGATGTTTGCTTGAAAAGCATTGCTCGATGCAAATAATTATATGTGATTCTACTCTCCTAAAAGCTTATATCCATAGTTTTTTTGAACTCTATTTCTCAGATTACACCCTTTAGTGTAGCATAATCAGAATATTCCAATATCGTATTAGAGCTCTATGACGCGGTCTGGTAGATTAAACTGGCGAAACCACTGGGAGGGTTCACCACTGATGAGCCAAGCTCTTCCAATATTTTTTTTTCATCGCAGTAAAGACAGTAGAAGTTTGATTTATGTGTAGAAGAAACATTCGTGTCTTAATGTTTTCGTATTTTTCCTATAAATGATAGATTTGACTAAGTTAGAGTAAAGTCGATGTTTTTATTGTGGAAATTATCAATCCATGATAGATACGTGAGACCAGTCCGACCAGAAAATTGGCAAACCTTTGTTGAACGTCAATAGCAGATCCTTAAATTTAATTTAGCTCCGAGGGTTTCTTTGCCCTAAATATATTCTTTGGATGTAATGAGATATGATGGGTGAGACTACATTGATACAGCCTTGTCGATATTTGAATAGTTCCATCTGTGTGTAAAAAAAAAGATAAGGGGGGGGGGGGGAACGGGTACCTCTCCCTTTAATAAATACATAAAATGCATTTATCGTTATCATCTTAATATCCTCCATCGCTGAAAATCAATACAAAGTTTTAACATCTACAAAATGGTATGGTGCCTGGAGCTTAAACTGGCGATACCGTTTTAAAGGTTTATCACTAATGAGCCGTTATCTTCCTATTTTAATTTTTCAGTAAAATTTCAGTATATGGTCTATATAAAATAGATTTTTATTATACAAGTTATGAAGTTTGACTAAAATTTGTATTATTTCTCAGTTTGATAAAATACTTATATTTATGAAAAATATTAACACAATGCACCTTTTTGAACTTTTCTGAGCAGAACACATTAATTCATATCTATGAATAAGCTACAACACCAGTTTTGGTAAATACAGACAAAGGCCAACAACCGGGCCCTCATCAGTACAGTTGCAGCTTCGAATTCATAACGTCTTACTAGATTGCTATTCACAAATAGGATATTAGCTGTTACATATGCGGTGGATAAATGCGATATTGTCTGAAATGTTCAACTTATTTGAAGTAGCGAGTCGTTGGAGTAGTGGAATAAACCGATGATATCCGACAATTGAATCCTATTTGGACACGTTATGTGAAGTCTTATTATACTTTTTACAGAATATAACACATATTCTGAATATAGAGAAATCCATAATATAAATATTTAAAAATACGGTTTATTTTGGATTTAACAAGTATTATTTATCCAATATTTCAATTGAAAATATTCACATATTTTAAGAAATCACGTATATACAATAATATATACGGGCTGACATGAGTATAGAAGACTTAGGATGATGTTAAGTTGGGAAATCTCCGCCAATAGAAAAAACTTACCTCTTAGAAATAATATATCTTTGCCGAGTTTTTTTTTTTTGTTTGGAACCATAGCCGATATGCTAGTTACAATAAGAGGAATCGTGTATAGTGAGAAATATGTTTTTAATACAGCCTGTGGAAGGATGTTATTGTCCGAAAGATTGCCAAGCTGGTACATCTTCAATAAAGAAACTCATCGCTGTTATCTTTTGTCTCTTCCTAGATATGTTAATATCATCTTTATTGGCAGCTGGGGATACGTGAGTATGGAGATTTTGTCTCAAGTAAACGGATAGAGATGAGAAAATGTGACCATCACATATATATTTTAATCGTATAAATAATTTCTTAGTGGATTGTTTTAATAATTAAAATGTTGTTATTTTGAAGATCATTTGTTGTTTGGAAGTCCATTCCCCTGAGTAGAATGACAGCGAGTCATTGAAATTTGGGAACTGAATAAATAATTGGTTAATGTAAAATTCTATGATAACTGTTGAATTCTATGAGGTTAAATTGCTAGGTTGAGGGGGCGACAATGGGTTCTTATAAACAATTATCTCGGGGTTTATAAGAACTTATTGTTATCTTCTCTCCCTCAACCTAACAGAGTATCTTCTTATATACAATTATCTCGGGGGTCGGTGGAAGGATGGTCTAAACCATTGGTTTTTGACCGCTACGACCCGGGTTCGAATCCCGCATTGGGCAATTTTTTTATACACCAATACCTCGCTTTGCGTCGTTTCGTTTTGCGTTTTTTTCGAAGTTGCGTCGCTGCTTAATATTTACTGATTCTCACTGTGCGTCGTTAGATTTTCGAAGTTGCGTTGTTTTGGATTGAGTCTTTATTTTTTTTTTTTTTCCTAAAATATGGCAACACCTTTGTTTTTGATTGCGCCTTCACATATTTTCACTTTGCGTCGTTTCAATTTGCGTCGTGTTTTTTTGGAACGTAACCCCGACGCAAAGCGAGGTGTGTGTATGGGTGTAATTTTAAAAATTCTCCCATGGCCCCCGAATCTTGCAAAAGTCCAACCCCACCAGCGAGTGAAAGTAACCAAACGGGACTCTGACACATTTGTAAGTGAATAGTCGAACTCTGCTTTTCACATATGTAGATATATGGTACATTTAAAGTTAAAGCAGTCGCTAAATACCAATCATGATTATCATGGCCTGTACCACGTGTACTAGGGATAATACAAAAACATATATATTTCGGGGTATATATACCTCGGTGTATGTCGTATATTTATATTTTAATTATATAATATAATATTGTATATAATATATTAATATAATAATATTATTAAATCCACAGATTATTATTCTGCGATATATTGTATATATCATAACATTTCAAACTGAATGCTATCAATGATCCAACATGTGAATGCCGCTTAGATGTTGAATCACCAGAGCATCTTCTTTTATCTTGCCCTCTGACTAATCAAATTGTATGTAGATACTTTGAAACATTACCAAATTCTCTTTGTGTATATACTCTATCTTATGAGAACTTTGTTAAGTTTAGAACTATTTGTACAATAATTTACAAAACAATACTAATCCATCGTGTAAATAATTAATCATATATATATAAATAATACTAGCACAGCACAATAGTCCTTTGGACTTCGTGCTTTTGTAACAATAAATAAAAAAAAAATAACATATAATTTATCATCATATAATTCGATTGTTAACTTGTAATTCTTAAGCTTACATCTAATACGGTGTAATATAATAAAAGCCATTTAAATAAATAAAGCCTAAAATATATTTCTACTTTTAAATCAACCCAAATATACCACAGTGTATATAACACCAAGGTTGTCATATTTGATATGTGGGGTCAGTATAGATAGACATACAGTAGATATGTATATAAGGCAGGAGTAGTGTGTCAGGTTGAAGGATAGATTAGTTATTACTATAAATAACACACATCTTACTCTTCTGATAATAAATACTAAATTATTTTACGAGAAATTCTATCGTACTAAATATGTTCATTAAACGTAGTATAGGAGTTATGATACATTGTGTTATGGTGAAAGATGATTGATAATGGACAACAATTGGACATTATAATCTATAATATAATTAGTTAATTATTATAAAAACGAGAGAATATAGACTATACAAGATAGATAGACAGATAATAGTGGTGGAGTGATGATACAGTGCCAAGATGAAAGATTTTGGATAATGGTAATTAATTCTAGACATTATATAATCTATAATATAAATATTTAATTATAATTAGTTAATTATTATAAAACGAGGATATATATATATATATATATACAATATAGCCAGCAGACAATAGACGTGTGTGATTGGTGGATGGCTTGTAGCACGGCGTCATCCTTCAACTTGCCACGGTATCATCACTCCACTACCATTATTGTCTATCTGTCTATCTTGTGTATATATTCTCGTTTTTATAGTAATAATTTCATTTTAGTATAGATTATATAATGTATAATTGTTGTCCATTATCCATCATCTTTCACCTTGACACTGTATCATCACTTCACGTCTATTGTCTGTTGTCTATCTTGTGTATATATATGCTCTCGTTAGATAGACAACAGATTATAGTCGTGGAGTGATGTAATAGTGTCAAAATGAAAGATAATGAACAACAATCAGACATTATTATCTATAATAAAATTTGTCCATTATATTGTGGCGAAGAAATAAATTATTATTTAATTTAATTATTCAATGAAAATATTTGGAAACAGATTTATTATTTGTAAAATCATCATTTAGTTGTCTAACTTGCCTGCTCGATATTCTCTAGCTGTAGATAGTTGGGTTGATTTGTTAATATTTGTCGACTGGTCGCCGTGACGTCATCAATAAATACTTTCACATCTACAGATATACAAAGACTTGATTTCTACGCTACAATATGATAAAACGGGAGTAAATATAGACAAGATAGATAACAGACTATAGACGTGAAGTGATGATACGGTGTAAAGGTGAAAGATAATGGACAACAATTGTACATTATAATCTATAATAAAATTAGTTAATTATATGATAAAACGAGAGTATATACACAGGATAGACAGACAGACAATAGCAGTAGTAGAGTGATGATACCGTGGCAAGTTGAAGGATGACACCGTGCTACAAGCCACCCCACCAATCACACGCTGTACATTTGTCTCCGTCCCCTGCCGCCGAGTCCTTTTCAGAAATTGAACCATAAATCTTGTCTCTTCATTTCCAAATCAAAATATTGTCCCTCTTTGTCTTTCTCTCCTTGTCGCCCACAATTTATTGAGGATCCTTTTTTTTTTAAGTCTTTATAGGAGATATGGGAATATATAGTGTGCTCTAATATAGTGTTTTTTACTTTGTTATTATTTAATTATATACTTATATGCAATTAAGTTAATATGACACAAAAACATTTATTTCGATACTAATACTTTGTTCTAAATATATTTATTCTAGAGAAATTATTGTACTTAGCAATAAATTGCTAAGCTTTATGTAATACACAAAGTTGAATAAATTCGTTATATTAACATATGTTAACATATATTAACATAAAGTTTATTTTATATGGAGAAGATATATATTAATAGTGATTTGTATTAAGGGTTTCTAGGTATAAAAAAACTCTGTACTGTCCTTACTGCGACGAAAAGAAAAATATAGAGAGAGGGCCTGGCTCGTCAGTCGTAAACCCTACTCGCGGTAGGAGGTTTTTTTATTCAAGAAAAGGAATTTTCACCCTCTAAATAGATTCAGTTTTCATGGGTATATTTGTTCAATCTTCTGATATTTCGACATGGCTTGTTTCCCATCTTCGAGAGAGAATCACCCTTCAGTAATTTTTATATCACATAAAGGATCTACTTTGTGCCTATGAAAAAGGAGGAGAAGGAGCAGTAACAAGCTCACTAAAAAACCTGGGCTCAGCTGGCCCGGCTGATAGTACCCTGTAAGGGCTCCTAATTCAGGGATACAGGATGAGCAGTGTTTGTACTCCTTGTTAGGAGCGGCTACACATGGCGTCTGTTCCTCATGTCAGAGGAGGCCATTTCTTTTGGAGCTAAGTCGGCCTGCCACTGAGTAGTGCTCCCAGTCTTAATGACAAAGGCAGATGGTTGTCAAACAGATACTATCAACAAGCTCTACAAGCTTGATACCTTAATATGATTGAGTGGAGATAAGAAAGAAGAAGACATTGTGCATGATGTAGATACACTTTACTCCATTCCTATGTTACATTTTTCGGAATAAACAATTTTTCATAAGGTTAATAAAAGAGATTTTTCACATTTAAACGTCATAGTTTTAACTTCTAATCAATATTCTTGTTGTAATTTAAGCAATTTGGTAATTAGATTGTATTTTTAGAATCAAAGGGTAATTGATAAAGTTAAATGGTAATTGATACATTTAATTCTACCTTTTATATATATATATATATATTTCTACCCAATTTCTATTATTTTATAAGAAATGACACTAAACATTCAAGTCAACATGTTCCATAGAAATCTTTACAGATCAATCGGTCCAATAAAAAATGGTACTTTCCTTATTACCAGACTGTAGTGCACAAAGCATCAATTACAGGCTTTTATAAACTAGGATCCTAGAATCGAAGCCACAGTCTTATATTGGATTTATCATTTTATTGTTCAATGCCCTCAAATTGTAGAAATAGTGCACACTGGTTGGCTTGTCAACTCAACGCTGATTGGATGATTATAATCACGTGATACTGTACAGCCAATCGGCGCGGCGTATAAAGCCGATAACTAGCAGTTAACTATATTTGCAACTTCTCTACAAGAGGCAAAACCTTGGTTAAGTGTGTAGAGAGGTAATTAAATGAAAGTTAAAAGAGTAATTAAGGTGTTAATTAGGTTAGCTTTTTTATTTGTCGATAGAATCGCGCTGTTTACATCGAATACGTTTTTTGGAGATCTTCAATTTACACCGAATCTTTATGTAAATGGATACATTCACCTCCTAGAAAAACTACCAAGTATGTAATTATTTAGGTCAAATTATGGAGCAGGTTATGTAAATATTGGAATGTAGATACTAGATTGAGAAATTTAAACTCTCTTCCATGCGAATGTTTCTTTTTATGATAAAGTACTACTGCCCTTGCGCTGAAACCGTAAAACTCCAAAGTAAATGGTAAAAGTCGCTCAAATATATATGTAAATATGGCTCCATAGATCTGAACACACATGGTATAATAGAGACGCGCTTCTTTTTTGCATATGCAAATACACTGCGTGACATTGAAAATGGAACACCAAGAAATAGTGGCCAGAAAATTATGCAAATTTCAGGGTAGACGCGCCTAACCGAGTTATGCAAATGATGTAAATTGCGCAGCTCTCGTGCGCACATGGAGTAAGATATAAGGGAAGGGACTTGCAGAAAGGACAGTATTCGTGTCGTTATTTCTTCAAGGAAAATCATTGTAAAAATTTTGTTCTTGTGTCAAAAGACACGTGTAATAACAGAGAATGACAGGTCATCGTAAACGGAGGCAGTTCAAGCAGACAGATGATTTTACGAGGGGCATGGTGATCGGACTGAAAAGGGCAGGTTGGTCCATACGTCAAATCGCAGCTGATACACACCTTGGTGCGTCCACGGTGCACCGACTGTGGAGAAGATGGTTGGAACAAGGAAATGTGGCAATTTATAGGAATGCTGGTGCAACCAGAGTGACGTCAGCACGTGTGGATCGGCGTATCCTTCGACAAGCAGTGGCGGCCCCACAAGCCACTTGTACCGCCATCCTGCAACATGTGCAAGACACCCTAGATCATTCCATCTCGACCAGAACCATTTCCCGTCGATTGGTTGCTAATGGCTTGCACTCATGCCGTCCGCTAAGAAGACTGCCATTGACCCCACCGAATAGGCGCCAACGTTTGGAATGGTGCCGGGCTAGATCGACGTGGATGACGGAATGGCACAGGGTCGTGTTCTCAGATGAGTCGCGTTTCTGCTTGTCCAGTGATAGTCGCCGTGTACGCGTGTGGCGTCGACGTGGAGAAAGGTCCAATCCGGCAGCAATTGTGGAACGCCCCACCGTGCGACAACGTGGAATCATGGTTTGGGGCGCAATCGCGTATGATTCCAGGTCACCTTTACTTCGTATTCAGGGCACTATGACGGCCCAACGATACGTTGATGATGTGCTGCGACCGGTGACACTCCCCTACCTTCAGGGGGTACCCAATGCCCTTTATCAGCAGGATAACGCCCGACCGCACACTGCTCGCATTAGCCAACAAGCTCTGCAAGATATACAGATGCTTCCCTGGCCACCGTACTCTCCTGATCTCTCACCAATCGAGCACGTCTGGGACATCATTGGACGCCGTTTGCATGCCTTGCCACAGCCGCGTTCAGAAGACGAACTGTGGCAAATGGTTGAGAGGGAATGGAGAGCCATCCCTCAGGACGCCATCCGTACTCTGATTGACTCTCTACCTAGACGTGTTGCTGCGTGCATCGCCGTCCGCGGTGGTCCTACTTGCTACTAAGCCGACGCCGTTCTCGCTCTGTATTATGACTATCATTTTGAAATAAAGATCACTTATTTTTCGTCCCTGTCTCTCTGTGTCTGCCGATTTTCATCACTTTCTGGCCACTATTTCTTGGTGTTCCATTTTCAATGTCACGCAGTGTATAATCTATTGTTATCTTTTGATTCCAATTTATATAATGAATAAAATATTGTGAGAGGATTCGCCTCTGATAGGCCAGGCCCTTCGAATAGTTTAGTCATGGTAGTAAATCTTGTAGAAAATTGTTTTATTGGAAGAAGAAACATTCGCACAAATTAGTTGACACTTTTTAATACAGATGGCGCACAAAAATATATTTAATTTATAACAGGTGTTTGAAATTTGTGAAAAATCGTTTTTATTATCTATAGCATGAATAGCATTGTGGATCATATATAGTATGTTAGATTTACAAAGCTATACTATAATTCGGTGAATTAATAAATGTATGTGCACGTTTTGTTTAACGATCATCCTATCCAGCTATATTTTGTGGATGCGAGCTATGTTTCTCTCCACAACATTAATCAACGTTACACTTTAAAAAAATAAAAAGTCGCGGACAAGAAAAGTTTAAGTGAGTGCAATAAAACACGTTGTAACCACTGACGTTATCCATCTCTGTCTCTAGGTGAGGTGACAAATGGATGACTTCACCTGGCAATTAAATAGCTCTTGTACTGCTTTCTTAATACATGTCTTGTTCTTTAAAATGTTTTTTAAATTATATTCTTTCTTGTTTCCTCTTCACACTAAATACTGGATATTGTCCTATTTCAAACAGTTAAGTATATTCGCCAGTTATTTCTATACAGTGCTTCTCTCTGTCCGTCTCGTTATATTTCAGTGAATTCTGAGGAAACTCTTTTCGATTTTGAATTTTGTGCATTTAGGAATGGATTTTTGCCCTTTCTTTATAGATCAATGGTAACTTAATTCAATCTGGCTAATTGTATGTATTCCTTTCTATTTAGTTAAAGGGCTGGTTTGTTTGAGGTTACTATATTTGCTGCCATGATGTTTTCTTTCTATTTTAGTTTGTTAACTGCGCAGTCTGTTGGTTTGATACCTTAATGGAATTGTTAGTAGTATATAGCCAGTATCTTGTAAGTGCGTGAGTTCTAGATATACAGTAGGTAATAGCTTGTTTAAATTTAAAGAAACTGAACAACCTGCTCTCTTCACCTATGACTGTCCGAAATGAAACATCGATTGTTCCCTGATCTAAATGATTTAAATCTCTTACATCAGCTACTTTTTTCTATATAATTTTTATTAACTCTGTCGATTAATACATGTAAATTTTTAAATATTTAATTCTAATTTCTAAATTTTTGTTGCCTTGTTTGTTTCCTCTGTAATAAGCGCAAATATTTCAATATCGCACCTGGTTGATTAATAAAAATGAAATAAATAAATAATTAATTAAATATATATAGTAGATTGACTGAACATTGTGGTATAGGAAATATTAAAGGTACCTAACTACACAGAACATAGCCACGACATATTCCTCTTCCGTCGATTATTTTCAACGTTCTTCCCCGGAACGCCTCAGGCCGGCAGCAAGATTTTAAAATGATATTTTATTTTTTAATATCGCTTCTTTTCACATATGTGTGTGTGGGCTTTCTTGTATCTGTAGTGTCTTCTGTCCACGTAGATGTCCCGCTTGGGAACTGTCGAAGTTCAGAATGGGAAGTATGTAAATATA
The DNA here is from genome assembly GCA_030710605.1 of Cordylochernes scorpioides. Classification (NCBI taxonomy): domain Eukaryota; kingdom Metazoa; phylum Arthropoda; class Arachnida; order Pseudoscorpiones; family Chernetidae; genus Cordylochernes; species Cordylochernes scorpioides. The sequence goes on from CP092884.1 coordinate 58,949,808, forward strand.
CCTGTAGGTTTTATTATCTTCCGGAATAAAATGTCAACATTTAGCGTTACTAGAGAACTTTTCATAATTTGGGGTATTATTGTAACTTACAATCCCGCTTGGCAACTGTCGAAGTACAAACTGGGAAATATGTAAATATACCTGTAGGTTTTATTTTATTCCGGAATGTCAACATTTAGCATCGCTAGAGAACATTTCATACTTTGGGGTATTATTGTAACTTACAATAAAGGATTACTTGATAAGGCACACTTTTGATTATAGATTATAAACACAAAGTAATAAGACCAAATCCAAATAAATAAATAGTGTGTGACGTTTCGGTAACAGCGTTGTTACCATCTTCAGACAAAAGTACTGAATCTACTTCTAGTACTTTCATAACTTTTGTCTGAAGATGTTAACAACGCTGTTAACGAAACGTCACACACTATTTATTTATTTGGATTTGGTCTTATTACCTTGTGTTTAATAAAGGATTACATATATACGCCGTTGTGCATGGCCGTTGCTCTGTAGTTTCACTGTAAATAGTAGTTATATAGTTATGTGAATTATAAATTGATACATTACAAAATAATATTTTATTTTCATCCTTTGTGTCCCCTCACACCATATCCTGGAGATACTACTTTTAAGTTCGTCAAGTACTTTCTACAATTTCTTCTATAGAATGTTTTTCCATATTCTCTTCTCAATATATTTATTATATGCTGAGAGTGTTGGTTCCTTTAAATTCGTACTTGGTGTATCTTCTTCTTTAAATATAATAAGAAATAGATGATCTCTGATTTCAATCGAATTGTTTTTATTCTTTAATTATTGTTTGTTTCATGTTTTTAAATCCAACAAGTTAATGAAGTAGCTCCTGGTTTTGTTAGTTTCAGATGGTTGATGTCTTGTTAGGTTCCTGATTCTATTACATCACGGTGTTTTAATGTGCATTTCTTTGTTAATGGGGCGGTATTTTTGTTCTCAGTCATTGGAGTAGAATTAAAATGTAAAAATCGATTTTTTTGCCGTATTATCCTAAATTATAAACTAGCCGAATGACCCGGGCAACGCCCGGGTTTTACCCGATTAAATGCTTTTATTCAAATACTATTCGTTACAATTATAAATTGGCGCCGTGGATGTCATTCTTGTATAATATATAAATGAGTTTTAAAAATTGTAAAAAAAAAAAATGCATCGGCCTGGAATCGAACCCGGGCCGCCCGCGTGGCAGGCGACATTCTACCACTGAACCACCGATGGTTATGAGAAATGACAATATTTGGGTATTTATTCCATTCACAAAAGCAAACGGTGACAGACTTGATTATTAAGAATTGTTGCTTGATGACTCTGATAACTGTATATATTAATATTTTAATGATATTTTTGATAAATTGCCTCAATGAGATAGTTGATTATACACCATATAGCTCCTTATATTTTCAATCACAGAAATATTCATAATATGCTCTTATTAACAATTGGAGCTCTATTTTTCCCAAGTCAAAGCAATTTTCTACTGCTGTAACAAAAGTTTTGAAGGCTTTCGGGCAGGTCCTTCTCATCTAAACTTAAGACAGTAGACCATCGCGGTCTTAGGTTGAGATGAAGAAAGGAATGTCCTAAAACTTTCTCATTTTATGGCTAAATAAAGAAAGACAGTTACGGCGTGATTTCTCCTTCATTTTGAATTGTAATAACTTCAATGTATTATTTAAACATAGGTATTGATATTGTTACATCATGATTAATGGCGTATTTCTTATATCATTTTTAATATATTTGAAATTTAAATTATATATTTATTTATTTTTATATTCTATGATATTTATTTAAAACAGATTATTTTTTAGATTATCACCATTTGTATTTAGGTACACGTGTGACTTCACTGCTCTCTTTGATGTGAGGAAATAAATAAATTATTCTGGAGGCTACTTAAAGTAGACTTATCTCATTATTCCCTTATATAAATTTGTAGGATGGTTGAAACACGCTCTGGTAAGATGCAAGACCCAGCACAGGAGAGAATCATGCCTGAAGAGTCTGCCAAGCCGCAACCTGGTGCAACAATTGGTAGAGATGCTAGTTCCGACCCAGTTGTCCTGAATCCCAACATCGACATCCCCAAGTTTGATGGAACGGAAGACCCTCGCCCATGGATTGAATCTCTTGAAGAAATTGGCTTCCTGTACCATTGGGCAGACTACATTATCTCTCGTTATGCTGCCATGAATATGATTGGTAGCGCCAAAACCTGGCTGAACCTACACAAGATAAGTTTCACCAGCTGGGAAAATTTCAAGAGCCGCCTAATTCACGATTTTGCCTCAGACGCCAACAAAGAAGAAATGAAGATGAGGCTAAACAGAATGCAGCAGTGGAATGAACCTGCAATCAGGTTCGCAGAGGATATCCTTGTACTGTGCAACAAGGTCGACCCCCAAATGGAAGAAGAGACTAAAATAAACTGGGTTATTGGAGGGTTAAAGAAAGAATACTCTTTTGCCCTTCACCTAAACCCTCCTAAAAATACCAATGAACTTCTAGAAATTTGTAAAAAGCTGGATTTGTTTGAAAAGAATTACCAATAACGTGCAGAAAAATCAAAAGCTCTTTATAATGGACCACGCTCTCCTCGTCCCCATCATCAAGAGCAATGGAAGAATGCTACGTCGTTCAGAAGACCATATCAGAACACCTCCAAGCCCCAGGCCCCCGCTCCGAGGTACTACCAGAACAAGCCTCTGCCCCAGGTATCTGCCCCTAGACGATCTTACACTCCCAATCCTGAGCCAAAACCGGTCTACCCAAGTAAAACATACAATAAGAATCCAAATTCAAATAGGAATAGGACAGAAGACGGGAGACCAATATGTTTCAAGTGTAACAAGCCAGGACACGTAGCGCGGTATTGCAGAGTCAGGTTTGTAAGAATTGTGGAAGAGGACCCCATAGTTACACAAGACAAGGTCGAAGAAGAAATCCGAATGGATAATGGAACTCAGAAGTCGAGACCTCTGCTCTACGCAGACGTAAGTAAAAGCCCGTACTCGAGTATCCCTACAAGGAATAGATATGCCGCATTAGAAGATTTAAACTAAACATCGCGCCTGAGTCCGTCAATCAAAGCAAGTCGACCATAAATGGAATTAAAAAGTTGGACCCCAAATATAAAATGAACATTAACGTGGATAGAATCGGTATCTGCGAAGCTTTGATTGATACAGGCGCCGATCTTTCAGTGGTCGACCTTAATACAGCTCTCAACACAGGTCTTGAAATAATAAATCCTGATAAAATGTGCTCCGGACCCGATGGCAAAGAATTAGATATCGTAGGAAATATTATTTTAAATATAAAATTTGATGACAAAACAATCACACATCAATTTGTGATAATGAGAACACATTTGCGAATATTTATACTTGGACGTGATTTTCTTAAGAAAATGAACGCAAAAATTGATTGTCAGCGTGAAATAATCAAATATGACTTGACAGAAAATCGTGACGTATTCAAATATCAACAAAAGAAAATAAAAAGTGCAAAGGATGCCATTATACCAGAACTTTCTATTAAATTGATTAATGCATTTGTAGAAACAGAGGATGGCGAATACATCATCGAGGAGAACCATAAAATGTTTCAAACAAATGAACTTCGACTAGCGAGAAGCTTAATAAATGTTGTGAATAAGGAAACATATATCTGGATAACAAACCCTTACCCTCGACCATTAAAAATATTAAAAAACCAAACATTGTGCTTTGGAAGCCAGCCAGCCGAAGTGAATCTTGTGGAAGAAAGTGAACAAAAAGAGCATGAAGAACCCCAATTTCAGATAAACGAAAATTTAGCATATAAGGAAAAGGAGCAATTGAAACAAGTTCTGGAAAGGTACGAGGATTTGTTTTCGTCGGGATTAGGAAGATCCAACTTAGCGAAACATCGGATCGATACAGAAGGCGCGAAACCGATCAAACACAAGCCGTATAGGGTGAGCGCGAAAGAGCGAGAAATCATAAAAGAACAAATTGATGAAATGCTCAGAGACGGCATAATTAGACCATCCTCGAGTCCATGGTCCTTCCCTGTAATCTTGGTCAAGAAGCGAGATGGTAAGTACAGATTTTGCGTTGACTACAGAAAATTGAATGATGTAACAGTGAAGGATGTTTACCCAATTCCCAGAATTGATGAAGTATTGGATACACTTCAAGGATCCAAATACTTTTCAGCAATTGACCTTAAATCAGGATATTGGCAAGTAGAGGTTGAGGAGAAAAATAAAGAAAAGACAGCCTTCACTACAGCACATGGCCTATATGAGTTCAACGTAATGCCCTTTGGTCTATGCAATGCCCCTGCTACATTTGAGAGGAACATGGAAAATATGCTTGGTAATCTTAGATGGCAAATTTGCTTATGTTATCTAGATGACGTAATCATTTATAGCTCGGATTTTTCAACACATCTCAAAAGAATAGAAGCTGTTTTAAAATGTTTTCGCGAGGCTAATTTAAAATTGAACAACAGAAAATGCCAATTTGCTTTCGAAGAACTGGAGATTCTTGGCCATATAACTAATCAACATGGTATAAAACCAGCGGAGCATAATATCAAGGCTATTAGAGATTTTCCTCGGCCCAAAAAGATAAAAGAAGTTCAATCATTTTTAGGAATGTGCTCATATTATAGAAAATTTATCAAAGGTTTTTCAAAAATTGCCGATCCATTAACCAGTCTTATAAAAAAGAATGTACCTTTTACCTGGACAGAAAATCAAGAAAAAGCATTTCAAACCCTTAAAGTAGCATTGATAAATCCTCCAATCTTAGGGCACTTTGACCCGAATGCAATTACTTACATTCATACTGACGCATCTAACATCGGCCTGGGTGCAACATTAGTCCAAAAGTTCGGCGATAAAGAAAAAGTTATCTCATATTTAAGTCGAACACTGAGCAAACCTGAGCAAAATTATTCGACTACCGAAAAAGAATGTCTAGCTGTTGTGTGGTCAATGTCCAAGTTACGACCCTACCTATATGGAAGGCACTTCAAAATCGTAACTGATCATCACGCATTATGCTGGCTTAAGAATCTGAAAGATCCGACCGGCCGATTAGCACGATGGGCACTGAAGATTCAGGAATATAATTTCGAAATTATACACAAATCGGGTAAAAAACATCTGGACGCTGATGGTCTATCTAGAGGACCCTTACCTGAAAACGAATGGGACGAAGATTATGAAAGACTATTTCTGAATCAAATAATAGACGAAAAGGATGATTTTATTGAGAATATTAAGGAGAACCTTAGTGGAAACAAGCGTTCAATTACACAGAACTTCAAAGAAGAAAATGGGTGTCTCTACAAGAAAAATCCAAATCCTGAAGGTAGGGCATGGTTGCTGGTAGTGCCAAAGAAGAGAAGGAAGGAGGTCATGAGTGAATACCACAACCATATGCTGAATGGCCATCTGGGCGTCGCCAGAACCACTTACCGATTGAAGAATAAATACTATTGGCCTTCCATGTTGAAAGATGTTTCAGAATTTGTAAAGACGTGCCATCTTTGCCAAAGTCGGAAAGGTTCAAATCACTTGCCTTCTGGACTTCTACAACCTATTCCCCCAGCTAACTACCCTTTTGAAAGAATCGGAATTGACTTTGTTGGCCCCTTGCCATCAACGAAAAGAAGAAGGAAGTGGATAATTGTGTTGACTGATTATTATACCAAGTATGCTGAAACAAAGGCAGTATCAGAAGCAACCGTGAAAGAAGTCTCTACATTTTTAATCGAACATATTATTTTACGTCACGGGGCCCCAAAATTTCTTATTAGCGATAGAGGTTCACAATTCACTAGCAATTTGATGAAGGAGGTAATGAAAATGTGCAAAGTGAAACACTGCTTCACAACGAGCTACCACCCCCAGACTAACGGACTAACGGAACGGCTAAATAGAACTTTAATCAATATGATCAGCATGTATGTAAATACAGACCAGAAGAACTGGGACGAAATCCTCGCTTTCATCACCCACGCGTACAATACCACGATTCAAGAAACCACAGGCTACTCTCCATTTTTCCTGTTGTTTGGAAGGGAACCCATGTCCCTCTTAGACGACGAGAATATCCCAACGGACAGTAACATGGACGATTACGACGAATATATAGAAAACTACTTAGATAAAATAGCAAGGACGAGACAGGTAGTCATTAACAACACAGAGAAGACTCAGGAAAGAATGAAAAGAAACTATGACAAAAAACACAATGAGAAAATCTATGAACCAGGACATTTAGTGGCAGTTTGGACACCAGTCAGGAAAATCGGAAAATGTGAAAAACTATTGAGAAAATATTTTGGCCCATATCGAATATTAAAGAAGCTGTCTAACGTAAATTACTTAATTGAGCCGAAAGATAATCCTGGCCAAGACCCATTGATTGTCCATGTCTCAAGACTCAAACCCTATTTTGAGAGAATTGATGAGGTAACTCACGAGGACGTGACGACCTCTGGAGAGGGGGAAGTGTTACATCATGATTAATGGCGTATTTCTTATATCATTTTTAATATATTTGAAATTTAAATTATATATTTATTTATTTTTATATTCTATGATATTTATTTAAAACAGATTATTTTTTAGATTATCATCATTTGTATTTAGGTACACGTGTGACTTCACTGCTCTCTTTGATGTGAGGAAATAAATAAATTATTCTGGAGGCTACTTAAAGTAGACTTATCTCATTATTCCCTTATATAAATTTGTAGGATGGTTGAAACACGCTCTGGTAAGATGCAAGACCCAGCACAGGAGAGAATCATGCCTGAAGAGTCTGCCGAGCCGCAACCTGGTGCAACAATATGGAGATATCAAAATTCGAAACTATTAAAGACGCGCATAATTCTTTTTAAAAATAAACAATTTCTACTGCCCTTACTGCAATGATAAATTAAAGGGAGGGCCTGGCTCATCATTCCATTGCAGTAAGGACAGTAGAAATTGTTTATTTTTAAAAAGAATCAAACGCGTCTATAATAGTTTCGAATTTTGATAACAAATGGAGCGCTAATGTATCATAATATGGAGATATCAAATTACACAGGTCTACAAAACTCAAAGTAGTTGTACCTTATAGCATATATATATCGGGATTCAGAAAAAAAACTCTGAGAGATATTTGATGCACAGTGATAAATATCCCTGTGCATCAAATATCTCTCAGAGTTTTTTTTTCTGAATCCCGATATATATATGCTATAAGGTACAACTACTTTGAGTTTTGTAGACCTGTGTTATTTGATAATTTCTTATATTGTTAAAAACTTCACACGAGACAGTAAAACTGACGAAACTACTTTGGGGGTTCACCAATGATGGCTAGGCCTCCTATATATAATTATTTCCTGTTGCAGTTTGGAAGTGTGAAATTATCTTATTTAAAAATAATAAAACTTGATAAATACTTTCATTTCTTGTATACAGGTAGCTAGCACGCTTATGTACATTTTAACTGCCATCCATGCAGTGAAAGCCATATATATATAAGACACACACTAATTAAAATATTCAAGATATCATTAAGAGAAAAACGACCTCATCTTAAATATAAGTCACTCCCACTCTCTTTATCTTTGTTTAAAAAAAATCCTTTTTTTCCCCTTCTTCTTAATAAGCACGACTAGTTTCATCCATAATTTTATTTGTGGACGCTAGAGGGAGCCCTTATCTCTTCCTTAATTAAGGCCAGAGATAAGAAAGGAAATAATTACACAATTTATTGTAGACAAAAGCATTTACAATGGAGGACGTCCCATAATTGACGTTTTTGTGACAATGGATTAGATGAGACGGTTTAATTGATAATGTGGGAGATTAAAACCTCGCTCTCTGTTTTTTTAGATCTCTATTTATTTATTTAAATGGCTTGAAATTTATCGGGTTTTTTTTAGAGCTTTCAAAACTTATAATTGCTGGGAAATAGACATCCGTCGAGGGTGTTTTTTAGCAACAGGTTTATTTAAAGATAGAGTGATCTGGTTCATATAAGTGATTTGTATTTTTTTTTAATTAAAAACTTGAAAAATCACCTGTAGTCTTCAGGGTATACTGGATAATTAGTATATGCAAATTAAACAGTTATTGAAACTTTTAAAGATCATTTGTAGTTTGTAAATTTGTTTTTTAAAAATATATGGCTTTATCTTTCCCTTAGGAGAGTGACAGTGAGGCACTGAAACGTCGAGAACTAAATAAAAAAATATTGTTTATATAGCCATACTAGACGAATGACCCGGGCAACGCCCGGGTTTTACCCGATTAAATGTTTTTATTCAAATAATATTCGTTACGAATATTCATTCTGCTCGAATGAATGTTTTTCTGTTAGAATTTTGTTCCTGCGTACAAAATAATGAACTGGTTTCACCCGTGGTCTCTGCTTTTTGGAATTTTTCCCGATATAATTATGTATCTAATAATCAAACATGATACAGCAATATCGTCATCATCATTTTCTGACTAAAAATATATAGTTTTAATAAAAAAAGTTAAAAATGTAAAAAAAAGTTCTTCAAATGAAAAAAAGAAATAGCCAAAAATACTAATCAAAATGCAGCCGAAAATTTTCCTCAGGTTTATAAAAAGCGACATGCAAAATTTGGTACCAATTGGTTCAGTAGTTTTTGAGTTTATCGCGAAACAGACAGACAGACAGACAAAAATTGACTTTTATATATATAGAGATAATATAAATGAGTTTTAAAAATTGTAAAAAAAAAAAAATGCATCGGCCGGGAATCGAACCCGGGCCGCCCGCGTGGCAGGCGAGCATTCTACCACTGAACCACCGATGCTTTAAAAAATGGCCATATTTAGGTATTCATTCCATTCCGGATTAGTCCGCGTAAAAAAAAGTTTTTCAAATGAAAAAAAGAAATAGCCAAAAATACTAATCAAAATGCAGCCGAAAATTTTCCCCAGGTTTATAAAAAGCGACATGCAAAATTTGGTACCAATTGGTTCAGTAGTTTTTGAGTTTATCGCGAAACAGACAGACAGACAGACAGAAATTGACTTTTATATATAGAGAGATATTGTAGGACTTATTTGCATACTGCGCGAATGAGAAACTATGCAATTCACTCCTTACAGATGTTGCTTTATATTCTGTCATATATTCCATCCACCGATGTGGGTTAGATATTGTGGAGACATATATAAAATGTTCTAAAAATACTATTAAAATAATGAAATAGTATAAAACATATATACATACATAACAACTAGAGTATAATCTCTTTAATTCACCGACTATAATTTAACAACTTACTTTAACTGTTTGTTAAAGGAATATGCAAATCACATACTCCACAATATGAACTACATTAACATTTTAATATTTCCATATCATTTCTTCTTTTTATATTTAAATCAATTGACAATAATGTAGACAGGAGAAATTCATATAAAATCAGAGCAAGCTATGCCAGTTACACATTTATATTAAAATGTACACATTTAAAATATTTTCTCACAATGAGTTTCATTTTATTGTGAAAGTTAGCATTGTAAAATAAAAAGAAACTAACTGTGATATTTTTTTTTTATTTTAAAACATTTAAAAATATATATTGGTGTATTTGGTATTGGACAAGAAACCACCATTGTTGGAAAATATTTCTGTATTTTTAAACGTTTTTCACAATTTTCACATTTCTGTATTTTTAAACGTTTTTCACAATTTTATCATGAATAGAGATTAATAGTGTTTATATATCTCTACACGTTCAAGATAAAAAAAACACGCAGTTTATAAAAGAATCTCCATAGCTAGATAGATAAGGAAGGAGAAGTCGAGTGTTTCAATATTTAAGTAGAAATTGTCCAATAGTCAATTGCTCCAATTGCTTGAAAAAAATCCATATTTCTCTATTTTTATTATCGGTGTAAAATTGATTCAGAATCCCATTAAAACTAGTGAGGAAGTATTTATCGATTTCAAATGATTGACATTCTGGCTAAAATTGGTTCTCCAGTACCTGACACAAATAACTTTTTAAAAAAACTATCAGAAAAAAAACTCTAACTACATTTTTTTTTTACTTGAAGGTATAAAATTTCTAAATCTAACTTTTCATATAGATGTAAATCAAGATTGGTATATTTTAAAGATTGGCTTTTTAGCTGGCGTATTTGAATGTAAATTTTACACTCCCCTTACTACATCCAACATTTTCCAACACTTTAAAAAAAAACATCGGAAAAAAAAATTAAAGAGTTTAATTTTAAAATATATTTTTTTTTGCGTCGCCTTGACAACGATTGTTTATTTTTTTCGAAAATGTTTTTTAAAAAAGTAATTTGAATAGCTTTAAGCATTATTGTTTTTACCAAATTGTTTTCTGTTCCCCATAATAGTAAGTTGTGATAATGTTTTAGGGTTTTTTAAAAAGTGTTTATAAAAAGGCTTTTTGTTGTATTGATTTACAGCATTTCTTAAAGAATCGAGTTTTAAATATTAAATAACTAATTGATAAATTTTCAAATATATTTCAGATATTTTGAGTCAAAAAGCGATCCATTAATTAAGATTATATAAAAGGGCGTACCTGGATCTGTAAAGAAAAAATCAATTCCAGGCCCTTTTATATAATATATTAGATTAAGTTGGAAATGTAAAGTGTACAGGAATAAGCTTCTTGAAAATGTACTTTACACTCATGGACAAAACTTAAGGAAGTTGTACATTTCAGCATGTATATTGGGATTCAGACAATAACTCTGAAAGATATTACAGTGACCTTTATTGAAGACATACGAGATAACCAAGTGTATATAGACTCATGGACAAAACTTAAGGAAGTTGTACATTTCAGCATGTATATTGGGATTCAGACAATAACTCTGAAAGATATTACAGTGACCTTTATTGAAGACATACGAGATAACCAAGTGTGTATAGACTCATGGACAAAATTTAAGGAAGTTGTACCTTTTAGCATGTATATCGGGATTCAGACAATAATTCTGAATGATATTGAAGACATACGAGATAACCAAGTGTGAAGAAAATTGCCTCTGTGTTCTTCCAAAAAAAAAAAAGAAAGAAAGAAAAACGATCGACGACATCAAAATATGAAAGGTCCTCAAGTTTTGTTCATGAGTGTAAATGAAAAAGGAAGAGCCATGATAGCTTAAACAATCTAGTTTGATAGCCAATTGCCATCTATCGGAATAAATATGAACTAAAAGTCTATTTAGGTTTGTTCCACAAATATAGTGGACAACCCATATTATTAATAAATCCAGAAAAGCCGACTACATTCGCGTTTCGGGCTGTTGGCTCTCGTTAGTATGATGCAGGATGTATGTTTTCGACACACCAAGTCAATGCTATTCTATACAAAACAAGAAATAGAGTATTCAAGGTTCAATGAGTTTAGTACCTGGTTCAAATTCACATAAATAGGTACCGCTCAGAAAGAGCAACCTAGTTCATGATAATTGAACATTGAATAATATGTGAAGGTTATTCACATATTAAACAAATTTTAACGCGGGATTCAATCCCGGTTCATGACTGTCGGGAATCGAGGGGGTTACCCACTCGTCCACCGACTTTTTGAGTTTAGTATTTATTAATATAATGGGGGTGTCGATAATATAATTTATCACAACGCTGTCCAAAGATTAAATTAAAAAAGAAAGAAATAGCTTTATTAAGAATCATATTAAGATAGCGCGTCGACCGAGTGTACACACAGAGAGTGTCATTAACTATTTAATAAACATGAGTGATGGTTAGAGGAAGTATGTGTGGTATAATTTATATTTAATATCACGTTGGGAGAGATATGAAGGGCTGTGTCATTATCTAAGTCTGTGAAAATTAAATTTTTAGAGATTTATCTCCTCGTCAGACTTTCTGTCCATGCGAGATATTTGCAAATTCGGGATCTTAAAATAACAAGCTTTCGTGCATGACTCTTCTACAAGGCGTTGGGTTAACTGCTATTGAAACGTATATACATATTTACATCAAAATTCGAAACTATTATAGACGCGTATGATTCTTTTTTAAAATAAACAATTTTTACTGCCCTTACTGCCATGGAAAAATTAATGGAAGTAAGGGTAGTAGAAATTGTTTTTTTTTTTTTTTTAAGAATCATGCACGTCTATAATAGTTTCGAATTTTGATAACAGATGGCGCGCTAATGCACCATAACATATTTACATATTAAGAGCAAAAAGGGCATATCCTGACTGCTCACATGATCATTTTATATTTCAGAGCGCTATCATTGGAACAAAAATCAATTAAACATTGATTAAACTTGTTCCATGAACGTTTAGTTAATTTATGTTCCAATAGATGGCGCTCTGCCATCTAAAATGCGCAGTAAGCGGTCAGGATATGTCTTTTGTTGTTTTTCAATATTAACACCTGACCGTTTTCTCTTAATATTTCACATATTTACATAATTTACATAAATGTAAAGGTTGGCGATCAGCCAACCGAAATATTGGCAAATAATTCTTTTATTCAATCCAATATATGCATTTCTACTATCTAATATATATATATAAACGTATATATAGATTTGATGAAGGAGGTTATTTAAAAGACGGATAAAAAAACACACCTATATTGTATCGATATTCTAGGGAAAAAAAGAAAAAAACGATATACTCTCTTAATGATCCAGCAGTATAGATGGGGCCACAAATTTGATATAGCTGTCACGTGATACTGTGGCGTGACGTCATCTCATCAGGATAGCTCATCAAACTCACCGTTGTTGTTGTTTGGTGGAAGTGGTGGCTTCTCTGCTGTTTATAAACCTTTTTTTGCCATATATATATATACTTATACTACATATATATATACTATACAACATATATATATGGTAATTTAAACCAACAACCCTATATTGTATAACTACTTATAACAAGATTGTCATGTTGTATATAGAAACACATCTATAAATAATTATACGCATGATTAATCTGTGTCATTGCATCGCCATATGTAATGTACTTTGTACAAACTAAAGACAAATAAATAAAACTATGTAATAGATTAAGAGCTGAGTTAAAGCAAGATTGAAAAGTTCAAAAACGTCTACAATCGAGACAACTCTAAAGGAATTCGGCAGTCGTTGCCATCAAGGTCAAAGGGTGCAGACGTCCAAAGTTCACATTCTCAGACATCTCCAACCCCCCTCCTCGGGAATGGTATATAAACCTCAGTTTTTAGCCGAGCCTAGTTAGTCAGCAGTCACCCCTTTCACCGTCGGCGCGAGCCCTTGTCGCTTATAGCCAGGACCACCTGATCGCCATGTAAAACAGTAAGATCTCTTCTAACTCCATCTTGCTTAGCTCAACTCCTATCTGTTCATGGAACTTTCCTACTACAGCTGTGTCTCTTCGTTTTGTGTGTGTGGACATTCCCAAGCTTTCCACTCTGCCTCGACCACGACTGCCTGTACTCTGTGAAAACTGTTAAAGGTCTTCCAAAGTGCAGAGAGGTACTGGAAAACTCTCCACGCCCTGACTGTCCCTCTCGGTTACTACAGGTTTGACCCTCGGTTACCACAGCTTATAGCCAGAGTCGACAGGATCTCATCACAGATAAGTCGACAGCAACTCATTATCACATATACTATATTACATATATAGTTATAATACATATATATGTACTTATACTACACACATATATATTTATATACTATACTACATATATTCGTAAACTAAAATTCTCTCTAATATATATAAATAATAAACAAATAATGGCTTCTGAGAATAAGTTTCTTGCTTTATTTACATATTCTCTCAAGCTTTCGGATATTTTAAACCTTTCTACAGGACTATTTGACAAAAAGAACTTAATCTTCAACTAATATATATATAATTTATTATTTAAATTTAAGAGAGAAAGAGAAATAGTTTTTAAAGTGTATTAAATTGTAATTATTTAGAATTTTTAGTTTCTATATACAATGTAATGTAATTGGTAGCGAACCAATCAGCGGTCGAATAAAAACTACAAAGGTAGATGTGAGAGCTATCATATAGGAACCAGCTGCAAGTGGTGTCTTCACGCCTTTCTCGCTCCATTTCCAAAATTAAACAAAACTCCGCACAAATCTTTATTAATTGTTTGCTCGCTGCGAACTTTTTGTTGTTAAATGTGACTTTTATCTCGCGTAATTCTTTTTCTTAGAAAATTTTTGTTCTCTTCGTCTCCCGTGGAGTCACTCCAATCTCCTTGAACATTGTCTTAGGGAGTTGTAACATCGGGACAATAACTCTTAAAGATATTACAGTGACCTTTATTGAAGACACACGTGATAACCTAGTGTGAACAATATTGTCTCTGTTTTCTTATTCTTTAAAAAAGAAAAGACGACCGGCGACAACAAAGACTTTCCACTTTCTTAAGTTTTTGGTCTTTAAATGTACTAGTTCTTTATCTATTTACAAGATATAAAAAGGGGTGTCGGTGGAAGGATGGTCTAAACCGTTGGTTTCCCACCGCTACGACCCAGGTTCGATTCCTGCATTGGACCCTTTTTTTATGATTAAAAAAAAGTTCCAATTCTGGCAAAGGTCCAACCCCACCAGCGAGTGCAAGTAACCAAACGGGGCTCTGGAACATTTGTAAGTGCAAAGTCGAACTGCTTTTCACATGTGTAGACATGTGGTGCACTTAGGGTAAAAAGCATTCGCCTACTTCTACCCACCATGATTATCATGGCCTGTACCACGTATACTAGGGGTAATAAATAAAAAAGATTTTAAAAAGTATTTCTTTCTATCTTATTATTTGGTATTTTTCTCTGTCACCTGTTTAGGCTTGTTCAATGATAATAACAACAAAGAACTGAGCTGTAATATCAGTCAAATAACATTTTTATTATTACTTAAAACTCTCATCAAATTTTATTTCTCTTTGTAATTTATTTTACTCTACGTTTCGGTTCATTTTAGTTTACTTTTCAAACTAATATCCCATGTTAATATTGTATTGGGCTCTATTCCTCATATATCCGGTACTGTAGTAAAGGGATTTAATTAAATATTTACATGAGCTTTGAGAAAAGTCGAGGTAAAAATAAATATTGAGTGAAATAACTAGTAATAACACACACATATATACAGCTTTATTAATACCACCGGTCTTATACAGATTCACCACAGGAAGAAAGCATAAATGAGCTCTTATACTCCAAGCAGCGCAGAACCCAACAGCCTCCAGGTCTGACACATGTCCAGTGGCCACACCGTGCATAGGTTAGCGTAGCACTGAACAGGCGAGTGTGGAAAGAACTAGTGAAAACATCAATGTGTTTCAAAATGTATAGAATGTGTCCATGTACGAGGGACACACGTTACTAGTGGAGGATTAGTTTAAACCGTCGGTTTTTAACAAAAACCAGGGATGGAATCCTGCATTGGGCACTTTTTTTCTGAATACCAAAATTGTTTCTATAGCTCCCTACTTTTGTTAAAGTCTATACCCACCAGTGAATGCAAGTAACCAATAAGATAATGTAACTTTTCTATTATAAGAGATTTTTTTATCCCAATTACACACAGGGTACAGGTTATGATAATCATGGTGGGTAGTTAACGACTGCTTTTACTGTAAGTGCACCACATGTCTACACATGTGAAAAGCAGTTCGACTTTGCACTTACAAATGTGCCAGAGTCCCGTTTGGATACTTGCACTCGCTGGTGGGGTTGAACTTTTGTAAGAATCGGGGGCCATTGGAGCATTTTTTTTAATCAGAAAAAAAGTGTCCAATGCGGGATTTGATCCCGGGTCGTAGCGGTCGAAAACCAACGATTTAGACTATCCTTCCATGGACCACCCTATTATAAAAGATATAAATAGAAGGCTATTATAAATTGATACAAATGCCGCGATCATGCCCGTCTCACGGGCCACAAACAAATCGCCTTATAAATTCCCAGAAACGACCACACATGTGGTGCACAAACAGTTAAATGATGATCGCTAACAAACTATCATCATTAAAAAGAAACAATAGAAGAAAAAGTGGGTCAGGTGCTGATATTAAAAATAAAGAAAGCATATCCTGACCACGAACGCTCTGCCATATAAAAAGCACATGTGCTCGTGGTCAGGATATGCTTTCTTTATTTTTACTATCATCATTATAATGGTTTTCACCAAGTTAATTCTAATATGTAAATTAGGTATTGGAAGCTTTGTGCATTACACAAAATAATAATAATAATAAGAAGAATCAAGGTGTATACAGAATCAAGGTGTATACAGAATCAAGATGTATACAGAATCAAGGTGTATACAGAATTAAGTCCGAAGTGCAGGATCACAGGAATGGGACGCGACAAGAAGAAGTTAGCGAACTAAATCGGAACTAACCAACTTACCCCGGGGTAATAAGTCTATTACATTATTAATGTTTTTTCTTTAAGTGGAGGGGCGAGTTAAGCTTGATACTGTAAGGTGAGAATAACTCTCTCCAATTGGAGAAAGCCCCCAAATTAAATAAATCTAATTTTACTGTTTGATAAATCAATAAAAACCTTCCTGTCCAATTTGCATAATAATCGGGGTCTCTCTCTTTCTTTCTCTTCCACTCGAACTGGTCGATACCGTGGGGATAGTTAGGCTTAGTTAGTTAGGTTAGTGGACTTAGGATGGTGGCAGTTTACATCACTTCCTCGGATGGAAGCTAACACCCCTCTGTGTGTTTCATATCAATATAATATAAATAAACAAAAATATAAGTACAGTTAAGCCTGTCTATAGCGCCCCCACTAAATAGCGCCTTCCTCTCTATAGCGCCCGATTTTAAATACGTAGTACGAAGCGATTTACATTAAAAGTGACCTGTCTATAGCACCCCCTCTCTATAGCACCCTATTTCGGTGAGTCCCAAGAGGGGGCACTATAGACAGGTTTAACTGTATTAAGTAAAATTGTTAATAGTTATATGAAAATTAATTTTATAAAAAGCGATAAATAGTTTTTGTTATGTACACTTCTACCTAATATCCATTAATCTTAGGTAGTGTAGTTTTTCATTAAAAGAGATTGTATGCTACTGTTATATATTTTTATAATATTTTATTATTACATATAATTATCATAAGAACTGAAAACATGAATATCTCGCGCTATATATCGATTACATCACGCAACAACAATCAAGTCCTTGGTCAAAACCATATAAACATATATATTACAGTTTTTTTTATTGTGAAAAGCGATCTTTCGAGTATCAATGTAAATAGGTTTCAATGAACAATCTACATTTATCCACAGAACTTTGTTAAGCCAGTAGAAGAGCGTTGTTTCTCGAATTTTCTTGTTGTTTTGTCAAAAGGAGTTGTTAGATCCTGTTATACACTCATGGAGTAAACTAAAGGAAGTGGAAAGTATTTGATATCGCCGCTCGTCTGTTTTTTTAAAGGAGACAGAGGCAATTTTGTTCACACTTGTTTATCTCATGTGTCTTCAATAAAGGTCACTGTAATATCTCTCTGAGTTATTGAATGAATCCCGATATACACGCCAAAAGGTACAATTCCCTTAAGTGTTTTCCATGAGTGCATTTCTTTAAAAATTAGTGTTATTTGATATACTATCCTTGTTTGTACATGCCTACTAAGATTAGAAAGTGTGTGAACATATCTTTGACAAAGTAAATATTCTATTTTTGTTTGTAAACCAGAGTTCCAAGCCCTGGATGGCGCCAATATGCCGAGGAGCACATGGAGGCTTTAGAAGATATTCAGGTGAGACGGACACTTCGAGCATTAGTTGATCTGGTTTTTCCACCTTGTTTTATCTCCTGGAGTATCTGCCGCTCCAGTTAAATGATCTAAGAAGATAATTAGTACGAAACATAAGAATATAAGAAAATAAGATGTATCTATAATCTATAATCCAAATTGTGCTTTATCACTAAGAATATATTCATTGTTGTTCCTTTATTGATATTTTTTCTTATCCTTGTCACATTTTGTTTCGGGGAAATTAGCGTTTTTACAGATTAGTGTCAAATCTGACTGTCACGTGGTACCCCCTAGATAGCCAACCAATGACAGCAGCTCTTTTTACCATCATGGAGACTTACGGGAGTGTTTTTACTCGTGCGTAGCTAGAGATAAGTCTTCAACTCCATCCTAATATGAAGGAGTACACTTACTTATCTTTGAAGTTGGAAACTGATTCTATAGGTGGATGAGCCTACTATTATATCGACGAAATATACATACATGATGATATCAAGAGTACATACACAACACCATATTATCTTTTTCTCACGAAAATCCTCAATGAATGAGCACCAAAGAAAAATCTTCCAAACCCAATTTTCAAACTATGGCTATAACTCGATCATATTGGAGGATCCTTATGGAGAAAGAGGCTGTACGCCTGTTTTAGAACTGATTCGCACTTAAAATAAATAAATCTAAGCATACTTTTAGCTGAAATTTGATTCAAATTTATAACATCCATTTAATAATGATATATCATACTTTTTATAATAAATTGAAACTATTTTAGACGCATGTAATTCTTTTTTAAAATTGACAAATTCTCTACTGCTCTTGCTGCAATAATAAATTAATGAGAGGGTCTGACTCATCAGTGGTGAACCCTTCTAGCGGTTTTGCCACTGATGAGCCAGACTCTCCCATTAATGTTTCATTTTAGTAAGGACAGTAGAAAATTGTTTAATGTTAGAAATAATCGTACGCGTCTAAAATAGTTTCAATTTTTTATAACAGATGGCGCGCTAATACATCATACTTTTTGTTGTACCAGCGTCGATTGTAAGAAAAACAATAAAATTTCTCGGGAGTCGATCCTGCGACGTCATTCGACCGATAAACCACGAGGAGACAATGAGGGAAAATGACTCTAGCCATGTAATAATAGGATCATGTGTCGGATGGAAAGTCAGAAGCAATTTGTCAACATGTCCCGGCTTCTCCAAATTGTGAGGGTGCGTGTAATGATGCCAAGTTTACATTCTGCTAATTGAAATCTACCATCCACTAGGGGCGTTGAGGTATCAGTGCTGCAGAGGAGATTAATGGAATGCTCCACTTTATTGACTCGGGCCTTAGATTAATTGACAGTTTCTTCCACGGGAGGGCTACTTAAAGAATGCATTAGGCGCAAGGAATCAATCAACCTTGATTGTTTTATAGATATCGTTCCCCGGCCACACAATATTGTTGCCCCACACGTATAGGAAAAGAGATGTTAAAGCGGTAATTCCCAGTCAATACTTTCTTTATTAGAATCTCATTTTACCTTAGTTCTCCTATTAAGATACAACCTCATTTAATTCCGTAATTTAAAAAATTAAATATAATTTTTGTTGATATGTATTCCGATATATGGCTCAAACCATCAGCAACTATTAGTTTAACAAATAATATGTTTTTCCATAATATTTGCATATGGTTAAAATTTGCATATATTATATTACCTATTTACATATCACGTATTAATTGTGCAGGGATATATGCAATTGGGAATAATTAATATGTTTTATAAAGATAAAAGGTGTATATCCTTTCTTTAATACTCTCTCTCTCTCTCTATATATATATATATATATGTATAGAGTATTAAAGATATAATACACCTCTTCTTATCTATACACCCCTTATATAGTGAGAGAGCTGGAGCAGGTAAATGAAGGTATCATCTGAGTCGATAAATAGATAAATAAGTAAATAGGGAGAGAGTGGTGTTGACAGAAGGAAGTTCCGCGGGCGGTGATTAAAGATTAATAGCGAGATCCAATCAAATCTCGCTGGCCGAACGTTTAGCTGGATTATAGGTTTGTAGAGAGGGAATGTTCTCTCTACCACACATTTATTCTTCCATTGAAAAAGGTGACGAAGGGTAACCGAAACGCTGGTTAAAATAAATATTGGGATTCGGTTAAATCAGCATTTATACTCCCATGTTCTCCAACCAGATAATTACAAGGTTGTCCCAAAAGTTGGTAAACACTTGCAACAAATTGAAATACCAATATCATTCGCCGTTATGTATTATTGTCTTTGTATTATGTATAAAGTAATTGTATTATGTATTATTATTATGTATTTACCGTAATAATATTAATCGCCAAGTTATAAGAAAAACACGAACTTTTGGGACAACCTTATATATCCCTAACAATGTGGAATGTCACAGTTGGCAGTATGCAAATATATCTGCGATAGTTGTCTATAAATATTCGTATAAGGGAAAATTTGGGCAAAAGGTTTCTTTAATTTGAGGTTAACACAAAGCAATAACGCGCTAACTATACATATAAAATGAAAGGATATAAAAGCACGAATGTTTCATTTATACATAATACAAACTTCTACTGCCCTTACTGCGATGAAAAAATATATTGGGAGGGCTTGGCTCATCAGTTGACGAAACCGCTGGGAGGGTTCACCACTGATGAGCCAAGCCCTCCTAATATATTTTTTCATCGCAGTAAGGGCAGTAGAAGTTTGTATTATGTATAAAAGAAACATTCATGCTTTTAAATCCTTTCAATTTAATTTGAGGTGTTGCAAGTTTTAATATAGTCTTGTCGTGCCCGTTAACATCTCTTCTTTTGTTTTGGATTTGCACGTTGAAGAGCAGGTTTTGCTCGAAAGCTTGCAACACTTCAAAATAAAGAGCATTTTTGCCTTATTCGAATACCTGTTGTCGTTGTTGTCATGTCCAATGAAAAGCCTCAGATGTCTCCATACATCTCTATCACAGCAGTCGTTCTCTATCTTGGGTGTGTATACTGTATTGTTGTTGTTGTCATGTCCAATGAAGAGCCTCAGATGTCTCCATACATCTCTATCACAGCAGTCGTTCTCTATCTTGGGTGTGTATACTGTATTGTTGTTGTTCTCATGTCCAATGAAGAGCCTCAGATGTCTCCATACATCTCTATCACAGCAGTCGTTCTCTATCTTGGGTGTGTATACTGTATTGTTGTTGTTGTCATGTCCAATGAAGAGCCTCAGATGTCTCCATACATCTCTATCACAGCAGTCGTTCTCTATCTTGGGTGTGTATACTGTATTGTTGTTGTTCTCATGTCCAATGAAGAGCCTCAGATGTCTCTGTCCTTCTCTATCACAGCAGTCGTTCTCTATCTTGATTGTTTGACGCTACTGTTCTGGGTCAATTTTCTGCAAGGCCATTGATAGACATGACAATATGTGGGTAGGTGTTAGTTCCACACCAAGACAATTGTCCTGTAAGTTCTTGTGCCATCTGAATTTGTGGTCATTCCTTTATAGTGTTTCGTTCTGAGTCTTGTTATTGTTATTCGATTACCCCACCTGTAAATATAAAGAATAACAGTAGACAAATATCCCCTCGGCAGCAGTATCCGAGAGATTTTCACGATGGCACAAATCCCCCGATATGGCAGTTCGTGGTTTATTCCCACAGCGCCGGAAATATCAGCCATCATACCGGAAATGGCCTGCTCTAAGCCTTTTTCTAATTGGACGTTCCTACTCAACTTCTTATTGGTCCATTGTGTGGCTTACTGAGCAGTGAAACGTTTAATGATAGCGTGGCGCTTGTGTTTACTTATATCACAGTCAGATTTTGGATTTTTTCAAAAAATTAATGAATTCCTTCATATCTCTGTAAGTTAAGGAAATTATATAATTATATATATATATATATATATATATATATTATAATAATAAATAGTTGTTTAATTTTATAGTCCAGTTTTGTTTTAAAATTATCTTCACTATTTTGATCACTATTATATATATATATATATATATATATATATATATATATATATATATATATATATATATATATATATATATATATATGACACACTCTTAATATACTCGTTTTTTTTTTTCAAATTTTAAACATAAAAATATATTTTATTGATAACCTACGGGGTTTTCCCTTTCTCAACCTGTATTTCCCATGGTTGCCAATATTTTCAAACCTTTTATAAATATATGATGATGTTTCGGTGAACCACTGTCGCTTTTTTTCAATGAGGGAATTCTATAAGCCTTTTCTTATAGCTTCACAGATTGTATAAATATATATATGTAATAATGTGTTGATGAGTCGACTTATCTGTGATTAGGGATCCTGTCGACTCTCTGTAATAATGTGTTGAGATTTGGTAAGCCTGTTGTAGAACCTCGTCGACTCTCGCTATAAATTGTGGCAACCGAGGGTCAAACCTGTAGTAACCGAGAGGGACAGTCAGGGCGTGGAGAGTTTTCCAGTACCTCTCTGCACCTTGTAGGACCTTTAACAGTTCTCACAAAGTACAGGCAGTCGTGGTCGAGGCAGAGTGGAAAAAGCTTGGGAATGTCCACACACACAAAACGAAGCGACACAGTTGAAAGAAGGAAAGTTCCTTGAATAGATAAAAAGTTGAGCCAAGAGCAAAGATGGAGATCGAGAAGGTTTCTTACTGTTTTACATGGTCGATGAGTTGGTGACAACCGGCGATAAGGGGTGACGCTGACCGGAACTGACTAGAACTGAACTGGCTGTTGCTACGTGGGGTCCTATTTATACAACTCTTTTGGACCAGGAAGGGGACCAGGAAGTATTGCCTTTCTGCACGTGTCCGTTAATCGACACTGGCACCAGTCTGTTGGCTTCCATCTATCTTTAGAAGTTACTTTGTGATTCGCTCAATCTTGCTCTTAACTCAGTTTTTAATCTATTATATATTTTTATTTATTCATCCTCAGTACATTACATATGGTTATGCAAGGAGACATGTCAATTATGCGTATAATTTGTTATAGTTTATAATTAGTTCTATATACAACATGACAATTTTGTTATACGTATTACATAATATAGGGTTATTGGTTTAAATTATCATATATATATGTCATAATTTGTACATAACTGGATGTAATCCCACCACAATATGTATGCAATGTATGATCTAAAGATTTTTAATAAAGACAAGGCTTAGAAATCTGGGAGAAAGGCCATCAGAGAGGAAACGGTCATTAGCAGGTTTTATTATCCAGGAACTCATAAAAACTGAGTTCAAGAACCTCGTTTCCGGGAGCATGTTAGAACAAGACAAGGACAAAGGATTAGCAAAGATCCAATCAGCGTCCAGGAGGATTAGCTAGGAACCAATGGAAAACTTACACGAGTCGACAATCAGCCAATCAAAGCCCTGAGAAGTTTACATGTTAAATCGCGGACTCAGTTTAGTTAGTTAGGAACTCGGCGCCATCGCAACGAGTTAGGAGCTCGGCACCACCGAAACAAGTCCAGCCACCATCTTCTCAACAATCAGATAAGTCCAATCCTCAATAATGTGAACAACCATAGATATCAGTCAAATACGCCAATAG
Organism: Cordylochernes scorpioides; assembly: GCA_030710605.1. NCBI lineage: Eukaryota > Metazoa > Arthropoda > Arachnida > Pseudoscorpiones > Chernetidae > Cordylochernes > Cordylochernes scorpioides. Next base: position 58,973,241 of record CP092884.1, read on the forward strand.
CCTAAACCCCTTTCTCCCTTGATCGCTGGCCTTTTTCAATCCAACCCTGTGTCCTCGTTATTTTTCCCCTGTGTGAATACCTTACTACTTCAGCAAACGACTGCGCCCACCACAATCATCAATCAACTCAATTAATTTCAAAAAGGTAATCGTTCAATATTACATATATATGGCAATATATAGACTGCACAGAAATTCGATTAAATGAGATTTATTCTAGAATATACTCATAGATCGGCTTATAATCGCTCGCTTATTGGTTCTATATTATCACGTGACCTTAACTAGCCAATCAGCGTACAATGTTTTCTTAGCTCAGTGGTCACAGAGTATCTAAGTATTATATGACCTCTCTAAATGAGCGTGTGTGGCTTCGATTCACGAGTTGTCCCTTTTGTTATTTAGCATATTGAAAAAAAATGTACTGTTTAAAAATAAAGCATTTTCAACGGTTTCATTAATAAAATAAAAAAAATATATATATAAATATATATTTAAAAATGCCTATTTTGGATCATAAAGTTTTTATTTCCGATATTTCGTGAGGCAACTCGCCAAACTTCCTCTGGGAACAAAATCGCTTTAGAGAAGCTCGCGTATCATTTCGCGAGTATATACAACCGCTATAAAATTTAAATATCTAGAATCTACAATATGCATGCCTCTATGAATATAATAATTAATAATAATATAATATGTAAAACATTAATATATAGAGAATTAAGTAGATATATACATTTAAAATAAACGAATTGAAAATCAGCAATTTGCCATATATATACATATATACGTGTATAGTAGTGGGCTATGTGGTTTTAAATTGTAAGTATAGTTGAGGAATGTCTATTTTTCGGTTGATACTGTTTTTATATTCTATTGAGCTCCAGCTTTCTAGAAAAAGTCTATATATATTTTTAACTTTGCATTACAGAGATGTGGGTTTCTGTAATGGCAGGTTTAAGTGGAGATAGAATAATCCGATTGTATTACACTATTCTGTACGATTTTATGTTAAAGTATAAATCTGAAGACCAAGAGGAGAAAATGTACCAGATGAGGTGTTAAAATAACGGTAAAACATCTGATCGAATAACTGAACGTTGTTGATGACTTGCGCCATCAATCGGAATAAACATAAACTAATCTTTGTAAACATATCAGCGATTAATTGAATTTAATAAAATAATAAATAAAAAATGTCTTCAGAAGATATATTTCTTTCTATTTACATATTTTCTACTCAAAGCTTTCGAGTTTTACAAACCCTTCTACAGAAGTAAATGATAAAAATTGATATATATATATATTCCGATAGATGGTGAAAACTATCAACAAAGTTCAGTTACACGATTATTTAATGTGTTTTAAATAATTATTTATGTAATAGATTTATTTTAAGGTGTTAATTATTCTTAAAAAATTCTCCCATAGCATGTGTGTGACAATGTTTTAATTATGTGACAATTAGCTGTAATTAAGGATAATAAATGGAGAAGTCATCAAAGTCTGAAGATTTGATTAAAACCCGGTCAGACAAAAAGGACGTCTAATGCCATTAATCTGAACAAACCAAACTCCGTGATTATTTAATGGATTCTGTGGATAATTTTACTCCAATTTTCCTCCCAGTTTTCTTTTTTTCTATAAAAACCTCCCCATTTATTTATTTACCTTTTAAAATATTTGCATTAATGGATACTTGGATTAAAGTGGAATTACCTTCCTGTTGACTTCGGTAGTTATTTAAATGGAGTATCATAATTGAAATAGTCAAATAATAGTTAAGATAGTTAATTGGAAGCCGGGTATTGAAGAAACTTTAGAAAAGTAATAACTAGTGGTTTGTTTGGAATACACATATTGCTGTTTGGTTTGTGTGTGTGACTTTAAAAGATCGTGTTGTATTACTCTACTCAATTTATTTGTTTAATATTATTTGATTTGTGATTTGGTTTGTTTATTTGTTAAAAGGATAAATTCTTATTCTAAAATTAATAATCTGTGAACATTTTTTTATTACTGAGCAATACTGTAATATAACAACATAATAGAGATATGAAAAAATAGTACAAATGTGATATTTTACTGGGATAAGGTGCATATATCATGAAAAAGGCATCTCCTTATCGTGCAACTGAAAGTTGCTGATAGCTTGCGCCATCTATCGGAATAAATATCAACTATTCGCGTTGATTTTGGGTCCTTGATTAGCTTTTCTTGATTAATCATTAATGTGTATTTGGCCAATTTTGGAATAATTAAAAATCAACGAGAATAGTTTATATTTATTCCGATAGATGGCGCAAGCCATTAGCAACTTTCAGTTTCACGATAAGGAGATGCTTTTTTCATAATAGAGATAGCCTAGAACACCAAAAAAGAATGTTTTGTTTACCTTTTTAAATATGTATTTCTTTGTTTAATGAATAATAAACTTCTGCGTGTTTCATATAAAACTTTAACTTAAAACCCAACATTATATCGGAACAATTAAAAACTAAACTGTTGTTATTTTAATCCTTAATGGAAATGGGTAAACAGATTTTCTATTCGATAAAACAATCCCTGGAATCAATATTAAAACAAGAACATTAAGCATCCAGGGAAAAGTTTCTTTTTAAAATATTTTTTTTATTTTTAAAAATCTCTCAAGCTTTCGGGCAAGAAAACCTTTCTACGGGAGAAAATATTTGCCCGAAAGCTTGAGAGATTTTTGAATAAAAAATATTTTAAAAAGAAACTTTTCCCTGGATGCTTAATGTTCTTGTTTAATAAGCTTTTTCTATACTTAATTTTACATGGTTTGGTGAACGACTCTCTGTCAGAGCCGTGATAGCAGCGCTACACGATGTCGAACAACCGTGCTAGAGGTCGCTGTAGTGTTCCAAAACAACAAGTTTCACCGTCATCGTACGCTACAATACACTAAGTTCTATTTAAACAGACCACATTGTTAATTAATTTCTCCTCTGTCGTGATTACACTAACCAACACATATATACATATTCCCCATCACGGCAATGTTCTCCATTAGTTTCCACTAGTTATCCTCTCTAGATAATAACAATTATAACACGATATATATATATATATATATATATATATATATAGGTCTGTATGTAGTCGCTGGTATAGTTTTGAAAGCAATGACTATGCAAATCAATACGATAATAGGCTAATTTGCATATTTCGCACTAAATAAAAACCTGGTCGTTTCTATCCCGTAATTGATTGGTGGTAATATGCTTTTCAGATCGTAGAGCGCCATCTAGTGGAACAGAAATTATCTACACATTGATTTTAACTGTTCCCTGTTATTTGGCCAACCCATTTTCTTGATAAACCAAAAAAAAAAGGCATTCACGAAAGCGTTTCGCACTGTTAGCGCTGTTCAGCGTTTTATATATACATATACAACATAGTTTGGTGGATATATTGTATGAGTCAATCTTCACTTGGGAAGATCCTGGGCGAGTCAATAGTCCAGTTGTTGGTAAAATACTCTCTGTCTGTCAATATTGATCATCACAGAGAATATGGGGAGGTAGAACTTGCTATAATATGTCAAAATATATTTTTTATAGATGGAATTTTACCGGGGAGGAGTTGATCTACAAAATCAAAGGTCGCCTTTCCCGTCAAAATATACGTCAAAATTAGACGCCATCTATTTGACCATCATTTTAGCTCTATATTTGACGTAGTATATTGTCAGTTAAACATTTCTTGGTAGATTGTGAAGATTCCATTATATTCTTTATGGATCTCTTGAAATAAAGTCCGCCATATACTGACGAGGGTCATTAGCCTGAAACCATGGTCTCTAGGTGGGTACTTCCTAGTTTTCCAAAGCTGGTGTTGTGGCTTTGTCACCGACCCGATGCCGCTGATTTGTGACGACGGTCAATAGATGGCGTTTATTATTACCTTAATTTTGACGGGAGAGGCGATCTTTGCTTTTGTAGATATATTTTTATACTTTTTATAATCTGTTAATTTATGGGAAAGGTCAAATATGCCACATAAAGGCGCTGAGAGGAGAATGACATTAACAAGACTCAGAACGAAACATTATAAAGGAATGACAATACATCCAGATGGCATAAGAAACTACAGGAGAATTGTCCTGGTGTAGAAATAACACCTACCCACATATTCTCATGTCCAGCAATGAATTGTCAGAAAATTGATATGGACCCAGAACTTTACACACCCCAAGAAATAGGATATTGTGACTGCTGTGATAGAGATGTACGGAGACATATGTTCATTGGACACGACAACAACAACATCTTTGTGGGTTGGTACGTGGAGCAGTGTTATAAAATGTCGATTTTCGAAAGACATGACCTGGGATCGAATCCCGCATTGGACATTTTTTTTATTTAACAAAAATAACCAAAAACATTGCTCCAATTGCCCCTGATTCTTGAAAAAGTCCAACCCAACCAGTGAGGGCAAGTAACCAAATGGGGCTCTAGTACATTCATTCGTAAGTACAAAGGTCTAACTGATTTTTACATGTATAGACATGAGATGCACTTACAGTAAAAGCAGTCGCTCACTATACACCATGATTATCATGGCCTATACTATGTGTACTATGGATGAAAATTTAAGAGATAACTTTATCCAAGTTGAAACACTTGTGCCTTATATTTAAACGCTAAAATTTAAGATTCGATGCAGTTATCTATAGAGCTTCCACTTATTGAGTTAATTCAAATTTGATTAATTTACTTTTTTATCGTCCAAGTTTTATTCATTATTAAACCTATTTGTCTCTTTATGTGTGTCTCTGTTTCGGCTAATTAATTAAATCTTATTTATATTTAATTCAATTTTAAAAAGAAGAGATTAAATTATATTTAATTGAAGTTTTATTCTCATTTAGACTCAATAAACATTGATCAAGTACGCTTAGAATCTTTGTAATTAGTTTTAATATTTCGTCTGATTTAAGTATGTTTTTATACAGTTGTGTTACGTCAGTAGTTTAGGTGAAAGGTGATGTTTGAAATTTATTACAATACACCAGATCGCCTCTTGAAATCATCTACCCGTATTACACTCATGGACAAAACTTGAGGAAGTTGTACCTTTTAGCATGTTTATCGGGATTGAGACAATAACTCTGAAATAGAAGACATATGAGATAACCAAGTGTCAACAAAATTGCTTCTGTCTCCTTCAAAAAAAAAAAGAAGATGACCGGCGATATCAAAGACTTTCCACTTTCTTTAGTCTTGTCACATCAATTATATGTGTTAATTAATCTGTTTTGTTCATTCATGATCACTGTATTGATGTAACATGTATCATATCAATGTATATATATATATACAATACTTTGTGGCGTTTAAAATTGCCGATAAAAAGTTCTTTTTAAAGGAGAGAAATGAATTCATTGGAAATCACTTTTTAAAATATTTTAATTGGGAACTTGCATTCCATTGCCGTGGTAACGGTGCTTTTATCACATTTCTGGCGGCGCTTTTTACCGGGGTTTTAATTGCTGGATTGTAATTGGTGGGCATTCTTTGATCGCTGATTGGCTGCATGCTTTGTATCCAATGGCCGTTCGCCTTGGGGAAGGTATGTAATTAATACGATAGGCAGCTATGTCATAATATATAAACGTTTATTTTGACTTTTTTTTGTAGTTAGTCAATATGAATATTTATATATGCATATTAGATGTGTTGTATATGTAACTGTAAAAGCAGAGTAGCTGTATGATAGTTGCATATTGTAATAATTATGTATATTAATATAAAGCTATAACGAGCCATATATACATAGGAAATAAAAACATTCAAGCCTGAATGCTTTTTTCACACACAAAACAAACCTCTACTGTCCTTACTGGGATGAAAAATATTGGGAAGGTTTGGCTCATCAGTGGTGAACCCTCCCAGCGGTTTCGCCAGTTTAAACTACCAGACCGCTTTTTAAAGCTTTAATACTGTATTAGACGATTCTGATTATATATTCTGCACTGAAGGGTGGAATCTTAGAAATTGTATTCAAGCAAACTATGGACATAAGCTTTTAGGACAGTAGAATTAAATAATATATTTGCATCGAGCAATGCTCTTCCGCAAACAATATATTTCAATATACAAGATGAGATTAAATTATATTTAATTGAAGTTTTATTCTCTTTTAGACTCAATAAACATTGATCAAGTACGCTTAGAATCTTTGTAATTAGTTTTAATATTTCGTCCTCTTGAAGTATGTTTTTTTATATACAATTGTGTTACATCAGTGTTACAATAAGTGAAAGTGATGTTTGAAATTCATTACAATACACCAGATCGCCTCTTGAAATCATCTTTTTTTTTTATTCATAATAAAATCCATATTTATAAATATTGTCACAGCTCCTAAATGTAAATAAAATTCAACGCGCCAGCTTGGTCATCATGTAATCAGAAATAAGAGAATAAAATTTTATTGAGAGTCCGCCGCACCCAAGACAGGACGAGGTCCAATTCCGTCATCATTTCCTCCCAGGAAACTTCCAGTAAGTTTTACGACCGCCACTGGACCCCGACAAACGGGCCGGACAACAACATCTCTCATGTAGATCTCCTGGACCTTGTCTTCGGCGCTGGTCTCTCTCTGAGGTGACATCCAACCTGTCTTGTCCTTTATGTTACCCATTGACGCCTGTCCACTTTGGCCCCATGACTGCAATATGTATGTCGTAAACCTGGGTAAGACAACAAGTGAGTTGGAAGCAGTCGGGGTTGAGTGGCAAGGCGTGCAGAGTGGGAAGTCCGCACGGGACAGTAAAGACAAAGTTTGGAATCAAAAAACGCTCTCCTAGTACGTCTCACGTGGCACCAGGACCATCAGAAAGTCGAGGATTAACTGAGGAAAGCTCGGCGTCCTGCATGAAGCCGCGGGGGCAGAGAGGACCCAAAACGGCGGCCACGAGGGCCGCCGTGAGATGACCACAGACCTAGACTCAGCGGGCCTGTCCGAAATATCTACTGTAACCTAACTAACTGTAACATCCGGACCAAACGCCCCTTTTTGTCCCTCTCTGGATCCCCCGGGTGTTGATGCTCATTGGTCAGTCTTATGTGGGTCATCCTTCTCTCCCCGGAGGTCCGGTGGCAAGCTGTTGTCACTTTGAGACGACTAGAAAAGACGTCATACTTTATTACTTACATATCACATTGTTTAAATTACGATATATATATACAGGTATTAGATAATAAATGGCATATATTGGATTTAATAAAATATTTATTTTGCCAATATTTCGGCTGGCTGAACGCCAACCTTTATCGAGGCATTACATTTTTTGTATACACAAAAACTAACTTCAAACTAACTTCAAACTAACTTCACCGTAGCGCAGATCTACCGAGTTAAGGGCAAAAAGGGGAAGCACACACACACACATGCAAGAAAATATATAAATTTTAAAATATAAATCAATTCCTATTTAGTTTACTAACTAATTGTGATAGTTAATATAATCTATACTATCAGGAAGAAACAAACAAGTTCAGTGCCGCCCAAACTCTTCTTAATGAAACAAGATAATTAATCAATTGGGTAGGTTTGATTAGCGCGCTAATAAAAGTATAGATAGATATAGGGTTGATTAATTAAATGGTATTTAAAGAAAGATGGGAGGATATTGGTTTCTTTTTCCTTTCCGATTGATGGTTGAAATTCATCGCCTTATTAATCATGTTCTAATTGGAAATTAAAACTTGTAAATCTTCCCGATTAATTATCTTCAAAACACAATTAATAAGGTTCGGCTGATAAATGGGCGAGATAGCTGGTCGATACGATCGAACAGGCGATGGATTGGTCCGCTGGGGGGGACATATTTACATAGCGAGTTGCATAGTCGGCTACGCTAATTGCAGAAATTACTCATTTATATTAAAACAACACTGAAAAATTCAATCATCTGTCATAATTTGTATATAATTAAATGCAACCCCGACCCACTATGTATGTACCATGTATGATTTTCAAAGATTTAATAAAAGAATAAGGTAACTGGAGGAAAGAAAGTAACAAAAGACATAGGAAGTAGATCTAGAGGAGAACATATTTATTAATAACGTCGCAGTTAACCTTCTGACCCCGGGAACCCTGCGAGCTAAGTTTAAACCAACACTTCCTGGCAAAACAGGACGTATCTAGTGACCGCAGAAGTTATATTAGTCAAGAAGCACTCAATACTTCCTGACAAAGCAGGATGTATCTGGTGACCAGAAGTTATAAATGTTAAAGCTAACACCCAATATTTCCGGCAAAGACAGGACGTATCTAATATCCGTCGAAGTTATAAGCGTCAAGCTACCCAACACTTCCTGACGAAATCGGATATATCAGGCAGGCCATATCTTTCACCAAAGAGAGCCGCGGGCCAATCAGAAGACAGCACCTAAATAGGTCGACCAATAGGAAAAGATCATGTGATCATCTCTCAACCAATCAGAGAGAAACTGAGTCTTGGTGTTAAATCGAAAAGCAAGAATAGGCAGTTGTTCACTGGCTCTCGCCGAGTTCGGACAGTTGTGATTCCGCTTCCAACAAAGTGACATCTACTCGCGAGGCCTCTCTCCCTCTGTTCATCCCACAGCTAAGTACAATCACCGCCATGTGATTAGATAAGGAACAATCAAAACCGCTCCGCTCTTCTCAAGCTTTCTTCCCTCCAACCCAGTTGCCTTTTATTTTCAAACCCCATCACGTGTCCTGATTATTCCTAACTGTATGCTTAAACTTCCACTCAAACGACTGCGTTTCAACCAATCCTCACCATTCAAATCGAACAACAAGAAATTCCGCAACGATATTGTCACAGAACGGTTAAGTCGACAGGATTCTACAACAGTGTAATACATCAAATATTGCAGTGTAATAACTTTTGCACATATTACATAAGTCGACAGGATAAAGATTATGGAGCTTAAACAGGATCAAAATGGAAATTAGCCCAGACACCAGCAAATCAAATGGCAATGACAAAACCAGCGGAAAAGAAGCGGGCAAGAAGAGAGGCGACCAGGCGCCTTCTAGCGGCCATCATATGGCAGATGACCGTGGCCCTCCGACGTGTCAACGCCCCGCAAAGTGAGACGGAATTCCGGAGCGCCATTCCCCGGGGAGGACGACGGACACAACCCCCGCCAACCCCAGGCGAGTGTCACCGAGGCTGGACACCGACCACCGAGAAGTCATCCACCGCCATGCCGTACACAGTCCCCGAAACCAATCCGCGCGACCCGGGACAGCCCCAACGATCCCAAAATGATCTTCCAGTACCGGACTTCACTTCAATTTCGCGGACGGTGCGAGCAGTCCCGACCCAAGCCAACCACCCCAAACCAAGGCGCTCCAGAGGAGACCTGTTGAACTAAGGTAGGCACCCACCCTATGGCGTCAAGAATTGACATTGGACTTCTATCTAACCTACCTACCACTTTAACCATATCTAACCTTTGTACTCAATGAATGCACGCACGGGCTAGGCCAAACCTGTCCGAAAGGACTTGCACTACAATCAAATTTGTCACACAGGATAACCCTTGCCTGCATTCATTGACCCCACTACCATGTTTATCACTCAACCCAATTACCAGTACTATATGCCCTCAAATGCAAGCCACAACGGCTTCAACCCTCACCATGCCCAAAAAAACGTGTCAGTACAGCTCACACACTTACCACACAAAATCCATGCATGACCATACGTCGCCACGCCATAAAAATGTACCTCACAACAATCCCACAAACGTATTTAGCAACAATCACGACATTCGTAACAACAATACACCGACAACATCCATCCAAAGGACGGTTTTCACGCTAACAAACACGCACAACCCGCCCAACAAGCGCGACACTCGCGCCAAAAGACGACAACCACCAACAAACGCATGCACCGTCGTTAGTAACAATCATCTCGTCTACCCAAAACACTAAAAAAATGTTCACCTTAAAAGATGCCATATACACTAACAATAGAAATTTCGATATATGACTTTAATAAATTTGTTGTTCATAGTGAGAACAGGTTAGATTTTGTACGAATAAGGACTTCGCGTGACACCTTTTCATTCACAATTTTTTTTTTTTCGATTCGTGTCACAGGTCACCCCACAAAACTTTTCATTTCAGGCCACAGACGCCTTTTCACCACACCTGTGACACATCTCCACTCAAAACGTGTTCACGTCGTAAACCTCATTTTTCACTCAATTCCACCCTAATATCACTGAATGGCATTTTTTTTACTAAAGTCACAACGACCATTCGATTTAATAAATGGACACAACGTCCGGCTTTTCAAAATACAAATAACGTCGAACTTACACCAACTTATCTCTTCACAATGTATTGGCAGACCATAACACATGACACAAGACATCGTCAAACAAGTAAAACCCACAAACAAAACAAAATTTCGTACACAAAACATATCACACACACAACGCAACCAACACCGAAAGTAAAAGATTCAATTAGAAAAAACAATTAGGCGTGCACAAAGTCAATAAGGCCGACAGGAAACGTAGAAGCGAGGCGGATATCTTCCCGCGAAGAAATAAAGACGTCGCCATGACTCCAATTACGTGCAAATAGTGGGTGGATAAGTTTAGACTGGACCTCGCGTCCCCGACACGTCCCGCTTCCGGCGTCTCATTACAGGGCCCCGCTCATCCAAATTAGGTCACCGCTCTCCCCAGCCACAGATTCCTCTATGCCACCAATTTTGGATTCCAGTTCAAGCCTGCGTATCGATTTTTACAATGTAGTCAAATCAACTGTCACTCGGAAATCTAAAAAAGGTACAAGACGTCACACACATTTAAATGAGTTCATACTCCCATCATAATTGATCAAATACTTTACAAACTTTCAAAAAAAAACGCTACACCTTCCATCTACACATAAATACCACAGACCTTAGGATCTCGACAACACATAGAATTCACACACACATTTCTTACACCAAAAACTACTAACATTTTTCACAATACACACAAAGACAAGAAATTTATAGGGCATGTAGATATACAAAAGGGTTCAAAAATACACCTTATTGTTCATATTAATCATTTTCATTATTTTCTCTCAATTAAAAATGTAAATATTTAATCAATTTATCAATTTATTCAACTTAACATCACTTTTAATCATTAATTATCATATATTTACCACTTAGTTATGTTATCATAGTTTCCAATCAACAAAAACTCATTGGTTTTCTTTCAAAATTGGATATTATATTTCATTTTGATTTACAAAAACATTCTTTTTTCTCTATCCTTTTTTCACCATGCAACCAAGCATTTACTTTGATTTCTCCCAACTTTTATATTATTTTTTGATTTCCTCCAACTTTTTATTTTTAATTATTTTTTGATTTCTCAAAAGCCCTAATAAAAATCCCTCGTTTTCCATTCCCAATTTCGAGCGAGAATATGGTTAGGCATTTTTCCTTTTTTTTTCCACCATGCATCAAGCATTCACTTTGATTTCTTTCAACTTTTTATTTTACTTTGATTTCTCAAAAGACCTTATGAAATTTCCTCGAATTCTTTTCCAAAATTCGAGCAAAAAAGTAACTAGGCTTTTTCCCTTATCACCATGCAACAAAACAATTTTTTTTTCAACCAAACACATTCAATTTTGATTTCATTCAACTATTTTTATATTATTTTTATTTTGATTTCAAAAGCCTTAATAGAACTCCCTCGATTTCATTTCTTATCTCGAGTAGAATTCGTTTAGGCGCATTTTCCTTTCTTTTTAGCCCACTATGTACCATAGCATTCATTGATTTCTTACAATTAAAAATTTTTGATTTCTATTAATTATACTCAACCTATATCATCAACACCATCCTATTTTACTTTTATATCACCAGCAATGCTTGTATATAGCCCCTCAATACCCACAACTAATTTTCCCACAAAATTATTTTTCACTTTACAGAATTCTCTCAGGCTAACCCCTTCTTGAATTCTTCACATGTAGGGGGCGCATCTGTCATAATTTGTACATAATTAAATGCAACCCCGACCCACTATGTATGTACCATGTATGATTTTCAAAGATTTAATAAAAGAATAAGGTAACTGGAGGAAAGAAAGTAACAAAAGACATAGGAAGTAGATCTAGAGGAGAACATATTTATTAATAACGTCGCAGTTAACCTTCTGACCCCGGGAACCCTGCGAGCTAAGTTTAAACCAACACTTCCTGGCAAAACAGGACGTATCTAGTGACCGCAGAAGTTATATTAGTCAAGAAGCACTCAATACTTCCTGACAAAGCAGGATGTATCTGGTGACCAGAAGTTATAAATGTTAAAGCTAACACCCAATATTTCCGGCAAAGACAGGACGTATCTAATATCCGTCGAAGTTATAAGCGTCAAGCTACCCAACACTTCCTGACGAAATCGGATATATCAGGCAGGCCATATCTTTCACCAAAGAGAGCCGCGGGCCAATCAGAAGACAGCACCTAAATAGGTCGACCAATAGGAAAAGATCATGTGATCATCTCTCAACCAATCAGAGAGAAACTGAGTCTTGGTGTTAAATCGAAAAGCAAGAATAGGCAGTTGTTCACTGGCTCTCGCCGAGTTCGGACAGTTGTGATTCCGCTTCCAACAAAGTGACATCTACTCGCGAGGCCTCTCTCCCTCTGTTCATCCCACAGCTAAGTACAATCACCGCCATGTGATTAGATAAGGAACAATCAAAACCGCTCCGCTCTTCTCAAGCTTTCTTCCCTCCAACCCAGTTGCCTTTTATTTTCAAACCCCATCACGTGTCTTGATTATTCCTAACTGTATGCTTAAACTTCCACTCAAACGACTGCGTTTCAACCAATCCTCACCATTCAAATCGAACAACAAGAAATTCCGCAACGATATTGTCACAGAACGGTTAAGTCGACAGGATTCTACAACAGTGTAATACATCAAATATTGCAGTGTAATAACTTTTGCACATATTACATAAGTCGACAGGATAAAGATTATGGAGCTTAAACAGGATCAAAATGGAAATTAGCCCAGACACCAGCAAATCAAATGGCAATGACAAAACCAGCGGAAAAGAAGCGGGCAAGAAGAGAGGCGACCAGGCGCCTTCTAGCGGCCATCATATGGCAGATGACCGTGGCCCTCCGACGTGTCAACGCCCCGCAAAGTGAGACGGAATTCCGGAGCGCCATTCCCCGGGGAGGACGACGGACACAACCCCCGCCAACCCCAGGCGAGTGTCACCAAGACTGGACACCGACCACCGAGAAGTCATCCACCGCCATGCCGTACACAGTCCCCGAAACCAATCCGCGCGACCCGGGACAGCCCCAACGATCCCAAAATGATCTTCCAGTACCGGACTTCACTTCAATTTCGCGGACGGTGCGAGCAGTCCCGACCCAAGCCAACCACCCCAAACCAAGGCGCCCCAGAGGAGACCTGTTGAACTGAGGTAGGCACCCACCCTATGGCGTCAAGAATTGACATTGGACTTCTATCTAACCTACCTACCACTTTAACCATATCTAACCTTTGTACTCAATGAATGCACGCACGGGCTAGGCCAAACCTGTCCGAAAGGACTTGCACTACAATCAAATTTGTCACACAGGATAACCCTTGCCTGCATTCATTGACCCCACTACCATGTTTATCACTCAACCCAATTACCAGTACTATATGCCCTCAAATGCAAGCCACAACGGCTTCAACCCTCACCATGCCCAAAAAAAACGTGTTCTTTAGAAACGTTAGTTCTTTAGAAAAAGTGAAATTTAATTAAACAATATGCAAATACGTATTCAGTATATTAAGAATGAAATTATGCAATGCTATTTTTGAAATAAAGAAAAAATTTCTACAATTATTGAACTCAATATGAAAAAGTTTGGGAAGTCTTGACTGACATGTGATTAAATTTTCCAGCGATTTCGCCAATTTAATTGAAGAAATTCGTTCTTTATATATAAAAAAAATAATAATTAGAATTGAAAAGGTCCACCCTCAACAGTATAAATAGAACAAATAGGTACCTCATAAAGTAACTTTATTTTTATCGAACTTTCAGTCAATGTCATTTACCCCTTCATCAGTAACTGAAGAATTAAAATGTTTCACCGAAACTAAATCATATTGTCCCGATAAAGCGCTACCGCGTGAAAATTGACGCCCCAAAACAATAAAAAGAATTTTTCTTTCAAATATTTTTTCCGCTTATATTTACCGAAACACACATATATGAAAATAAAATATTTTCTTTTGGCAGAGGTTTGGATCACAGCTGAATATTAATGCTAGCCAGGAGAGAATAATATAGCTTCAATAGAAATTATATCGAATGTTTCCAGTTGTAGTTAGGTTAATATTTCTTAAATTTTTCACATCCATATTTGAATATTTACCAAATACTAAAATGATAATAAATTGTGCGGAGGTAAAATTGAAGAGAAAACAACATATAAAGCGATTATAGAATATATATACTTTCTCCTTGTGTAAACTGAATCAGGAATCCAAACTCTCTCTCCCCAGATTTGCATAAAGACAGTATTGGCCGTGGCAGTAATTGGTGCGGTATTGCGATACCACCGTTGCAGTAATTCCATCAGCAGGGGTGCCGAGTAATAATTAAATAATACTCCGCCAGGGTTAATTGCCAAGCGCTGCCCTCTATGGAATAATATCCGCGGTTGTTGGTATATATATAGCCATCTGTTGGTGTGGGGTAACTGAATAGTTTTATTTATTTATAAATATTATTCCTCAAAAACCACCAGCTTTTTGTTTGTAACTAAAGGCTTTCGAGTGTTGTTCTTTCTCAATTTTGACCTATCCCCACGAGGATACAATATGGAAATAAGATTTTGCCTATGAGTACTTCTATTGCATGGATATAATATATTTTAATAGTATTATTATTGTTTATATTTATTCTTATTTATATATATTGTTTGCGGAAGAGCATTGCTAGATGCAAATATTTATATGTAATTCTACTATCCTAAAAGCTTATGTCCACACACATAGGTTGTTTGAATATAATTTCTGAAATTCCGCCCTTCTCTCTCTCTTCTCTCTCTCTCTCTCTCTCTCTCTCTCTCTCTCTCTCTCTCTCTCTCTGTGTAGAATATAAAAGCAGAATCGTGTCCAATACATTATTAGAGCTCTGAGAAGCGGTCTGATAGATTAAATTGGCGAAACCGCTGGGAGGGTTCACCACTGATGAGCCAAGCCCTCCCCCCAGTATATTTTTTTTATCGCAGTAAGAACAGTAGAGGTTTGTTTTATGTGTAAATAAACATTCATGCTTTAATGCTTTCGTTTATTATATAGAGATGGCGCGTTATTGCTTTATATGTTATATATTCAACTGTTGTTCCCTATTTACATATTATCAAAATGTAGGGGTTGAGAAAGGTCGAGTCTAGAAAGTTTCCACTGTAAATACACAGAGATAAAACCCTGAAGTTATTTAATACATTATTGAATAAATACTGTGAAACTTGCAAATTTATAAAATTAGATTTATTAATTGATATGTTTACAACGAAAATGTCTGAGGAATGCTGTGATTCATCGGAGATATTAAAAAAAAAAGAAATATGCAAACATTGTTATCTAATTTGTAAAAAAAAATTCTCTCTTCCATTAATTGAATTAATTAGTTTTTAATTATATAAAATGGGCCATAAGTTAATTTATTTGATCTATATTATTTGATATATATCTTGAGGTATTTAGGGCAAATTGGCAACAGGTGAATACAAGCTGCTAATTAGAGGGTAATTGGGTGTCCACTTATTTTGCCATTTGTTCTTTTATCTTTTTATTACCTAGCTGGAAGTTTGTCATTTGTGGAAACAATACGTTCACAGATGTGTTCCACGGAGATCTTGTTTTAAAATACCGTCTGACTTGGAGCTGATCTTATGTAACTTATGATGAATAACATGATAAAACGTTATGTAAATGACTTAATGAAGGGATTCTTTAAACACACACACACACACACACACACACAATTATATATTTATTGTTAGCTTTTAACTTATGCTTTCGAGAAAGGGCAAGATAGGAAATATTTATACACCACATGTTATGTAATTATATTAATTATCTGATAATATCTGTAGTTTATCATAAAACTAATATAGTATGCAAATATATTAAAAAATAAAATCACAAAGGATGAGTATCTTATATTTAACTAGACGCCGACCCGGGCTTCGCCCCGGGATTGACCCGTGTGCATATCTACCCGAGTGATATATATTTAGATAAGATTTTTTTTTAAATAATTGTTTTTACTCAAGGGAATGTTTGTAGTCTAGTACGTTGATATAATCAATCTATCTGAATATTAGGAAAGGTCAGGTAATTTTTTTGTAGGGTGATGCTCTGAAAAAGAACGCTATACCACTTTATCACTAAACAAATTGGCGAGTCAAAAATAAGCAACCTAAACAATCCATTAGCTTTGCAAGATAAGAACAGAAATAGAGAAATGCATGCAAAATTTTCAACACAAATCAAAATCTTTAATCCTCATTATTTTTTTTTTTTTGCTTATCCCTAGTACACGTGGTACAGGCCATGATAAGCATGGTGGGTAGTTAGCGACTGCTTTTTACTGTAAGCGCACCACATGTCTACACATGTGAAAGCAGTTCGACTTTGCACTTACAAATGTGCCAGAGCCCCGTTTGGTTACTTGCACTCGCTGGTGGGGTTGGACTTTTGCAAGAATCGGGGGGGGCCATTGGAGCATTTTTTTTTTAACAGAAAAAAGTGTCCAATGCGGGGATCGAACCCGGGACGTAGTGGTCGTATTTTGTTTCTATTACATTACATGGAATAGTTTTTTTTTTCTAATAAAATTTACTGACCTCTTTGTTCACTGAAACCGAAACAATTTGATGAAACTATTGATATAATCAATCTATCTGAATATTAGGAAAGGTCAGGTAATTTTTTTGTAGGGTGATGCTCTGAAAAAGAACGCTATACCACTTTATCACTAAACAAATTGGCGAGTCAAAAATAAGCAACCTAAACAATCCATTAGCTTTGCAAGATAAGAACAGAAATAGAGAAATGCATGCAAAATTTTCAACACAAATCAAAATCTTTAATCCTCATTATTTTTTTTTTTTTTTGCTTATCCCTAGTACACGTGGTACAGGCCATGATAAGCATGGTGGGTAGTTAGCGACTGCTTTTTACTGTAAGCGCACCACATGTCTACACATGTGAAAGCAGTTCGACTTTGCACTTACAAATGTGCCAGAGCCCCGTTTGGTTACTTGCACTCGCTGGTGGGGTTGGACTTTTGCAAGAATCGGGGGGGCTATTGGAGCATTTTTTTTTTAAACAGAAAAAAGTGTCCAATGCGGGGATCGAACCCGGGTCGTAGTGGTCGTATTTTGTTTCTATTACATTACATGGAATAGTTTTTTTTTTTTTCTAATAAAATTTACTGACCTCTTTGTTCACTGAAACCGAAACAATGTGTATGTTAGACCACTCTTTGTTCAACCTTACACATTGTTTAGGTCTCTTATTAGGTGCAAGATGTATACTTATGCTAAAATGGTAATTTGGGTAAACATAGGTAAATTCATGTTGGGCAGTATTGTTCAGCAAGCCAACACAGATATAACATTACGGTATGAAGCAAGTTGTGCTAAAACTAATATTTCCAATCAAATTATCAAAAAATAACACATACTATGTAATATAAACACATGTATGTAAAATAAACACAATAAAATAACCAATAATTAAAAACCATAAATTTTTCTAACACAGTATACTTCTTAAGTAAGAATACCTTACCATGAAGGTTGAAAACCCTACACATTGAAACATGTGAAAAATGTAGCATGTGTGGTGTATGATGGGCTTGAAGAGAAAATATTTAAAAAAGATATTTATTGAAACTTTTGTAATACCACACAAAATATGCATATTTACAGTTACAACTTGTCTAGCACCAAAAGATGTCATTTGGAATATAGAGTTATATCTACGGATATGCAGCAAGAAGGACTTCGATAGAGGATGTAGGCCAGAGAGCAAAGAGAAAATAGGTTCTGGAGGGGACTCAATAGCAAGTAGAGAAACTCTACCTTGTTTACAACAGAGGCCAAAGGGTTCATCTCTAAATCTCAAAGCAGAGCAAAACTGGCATACCCGAGACATTTGGCCTATATCGACAGATGAATCAGCTGTATAATCAATATGGGTATTATACTGCAAACCTGAAAACGGCTTATGAGTCCAAAGCTGAATACGCTGAACAGGAACTTGCATAGTTTTTGCAGCTGCGACGCGGGCTTCAGAATACCTAAGACGGCGAAGCGCACGACGCGTCTCACTTTGAAGTGGTGTCTCAATAGCTATAGCATTCCTATATCTCCTGGAAGCAGCCGTATTCCTACCAATTAAAGGTCGGCTGCGGCGAGGCATATTCTGAAAAAAAATATTGAGATTAATAACAAAAGCTTAAAAACCAGCAATTTATAAACAAAGCATAAAAAATACCTGTCTTTTTGAGGTAAAAATCAAAATTCCTAAATTTTTTCTTCAAAATAACCTTCCAGATATGTTAAAAAGATTATAAAAAACTAAAAGCATAATATTAAAGCTAAAAAATTAATGTACAAAACCATTTATCATTAAAAAGCCTCAAAAATAGACCAACCGCAGGACACGGCAATGAAAAAGCATGCTTTTTTGAGGAAAAAAATAGAAATAAAAAATAAGAAATAAGAAAAAGCATGCTTTTTCTTCAAAATAACCTTCCAGATATGTTAAAAAGATTATAAAAAACTAAAAGCATAATATTAAAAAAAAAAGCTAAAAAATTAATGTACAAAACCATTTAGCATTAAAAAGCCTCAAAAATAGACCAACCGCAGGACACGGCAATGAAAAAGCATGCTTTTTTGAGGAAAAAAATAGAAATAATTTTCTAAAATACAAAATACAACCCCTATATGTTAAAAAAAACTATAAATAATCTAAATATAAAATACTTAATCAAATAAATTAAAATATCTTAAATAAAATTTTGAAAAAGGACCTCAAAAAGACAAATAAATGAATCTGTTAAAGAAATCCCTCGCTTATTTAAAAATATAAATAACCTATTTTTTAGATACAACCCATATATGTAGAAAATATAATAAATAAACTGTATTTAAAAGATAAAAGCAATAATTAAAAAACTCCATAAGAAAATTTAAAAAAGGACTTCAATAAATAAATACCAAATATTTCGAATTAGAGCAGTTATTTTAAACGGCGAATTAGATCAGTTAAATCTAAAAATGAAAATATATATATAAATAAATAAAACATACAAAATATTTCAAGAGCAGTTATTAAGCTACGCTTGGCATCATAATGTTCGCATGTAAAGCTATTTCAGGCCTTACATATTTCTAACAACCTTTTTGAAATAGGTTTTTGAAACATGGAAATGAAAATATATATATAAATAAATAAAACATACAAAATATTTCAAGAGCAGTTATTAAGCTACGCTTGGCATCATAATGTTCGCATGTAAAGCTATTTCAGGCCTTACATATTTCTAACAACCTTTTTGAAATAGGTTTTTGAAACATGGAAATTATAATACTTCAAATAAATAGAAATAGAGTGAACACAAATAAAACATACCAAATATTTCGAATTAGAGCAGTTATTTTAAACGGCGAAGTAGCGGAAAGTAGCGGAAAGTAAACACTTTTGAAAGTATAAATACTTTTACTCTGTTGAATTTTTTTGTATTTTATCGATAACAGCAAAGTTATGTATTTTAAAGTTAGGAAAAATATTTTGATGTTAAGCAAAACCTGCTCCATCTCGTTTTACATAAATGTTGAAAATTTGGTTGAAATTGATGCATTGTAACGAAAGTTTATAGTGATGTACTCTTATGAAATTTGCATTTTATTAATATAGATGTTTACGTTTCAAGCTTTCGGGTATTGTTCGATAACTTCTTTTCGCTGGTTTTCTTCTGTTCACTCTTCAGCCTAGAGGTATAGTCAGCGCAAAATTGTTCTCCTAAAATGTAGCGGGCTTTCCATAATCCTAACTATGTAAAAGCACTGGTCTCACAAAAGCTCAACTCCTATTTTATTTATTTATTTATTTCAACTCAATTTGCAGGTGTTACATTCGAGCACAGCTCACGAGTCACCTTGTCCAGATTATTTATACATGGCGAGTTGTAATGCTGGAGTGGCCCCTCGAACCTTACAGGAGGGCAGTTGTTGGGTGTTTGGCTGTCAGCTAGCCATTGGGTCTAGGTCGTCGGATTCGGTGGCTGAGGTCACCTTGATTTTGAACAATTTCTTGTATAGTTGGATTTGAGGATTTTTGAAATTGCGTGAATAGTCTTGATAAATCTCTTCTATATTAGGCTGGTTGAGATCTTATTTGAGAATTTTGTTTGAAAGATTGAAAGGGGGTCCTATAGTGATTCGTAAGCAAATCCTCATGAAGGCATCTATTCTTTTTTTATCCGTAGGTGTGATATATTTGCCCCAGACTGGTAGTGCGTACGTGATGATGGGTAGAATACAGGTTTTGTACAACGTGAATTTATGCTTTGTTGTTAAATTACTTTTAAAATTAAGCAGGCTTGATAGAGATATTTTGGCTATCTTTGCCTTTCTTATGGTGTTTTGGACATGTAGGTTAAATTTTAATTTCGAATCCAAAGTGACACCAAGATACTTGGCATGGTCGGCCCAACTAATAGTGCTTGAGTTTACTGTCAAGTTGGTTTGTGGCTTGAATTTTTTGTTATCTCTTGGGGGAAAAACTATTGCTTGAGTCTTAGTTGGGTTAATGTCTAGTTTCCACTCATCGCACCATTTGATTATGTCATTTAGGTAATTCTGAAGCTGAGTAACCAATAGGTCGACTGATTTAGAATTAAATAAAATTGCTGTGTCATCTGCGAAGAGCTTAAGTTTACATTTAGAGTGCAGTGGGATGTCATTAATGTAAATATTGAAAAGGTAGGGTCCGCGCGCGAGGATAGAGCCTTGATGTACTCCAGTCTGGATTGGCATTATATAAAATGTTCTTGCTTGACTTAAAATGTCCTGCCCTGTAGATAATTCTGCATAAAATTGATAATGTCACTTGGAAACTGGTGTTTTTTTTTTGTGAGTTTCTTTATAAGGCCATTATGCCAAACTTTATCAAATGCTTTCGCAAAATCTAGAAAGACAGCACCTACCACTTCCTTGTGGGATCTTCTTATCTGGATGTAGTCCATAACTGCAATGAGTTGGTGAGTTGTTGAATGCCCCCTTCTAAATCCGAATTGCTGCGGGATGATGAAGTTAGAGTTGTCCAAGTACCTCTGAAGTCTACGTAAAATAATTCTTTCGTAAATTTTGCCGATGGTGGGGAGGAGGCTGATAGGTCTTAGATCTTCAGGGGATTTAGCGGATTTTTTGAAATTGGAATTATGATAGCATGCTTCCAGACTTTGGGGTAGTAACACAAGTGCAGTGCGGCGTTGAATACTCCAGCTAGAAATACAATCCATTTGATGGGAAGATTCTTGGCCATTTGCGGAGTGATATTGTCATGGCCAGAAGCTTTGTGGTTAGCTAAGTATTTAATCACTTCCTTGACTTCATTTGGTGTCGTCATTGTGAGCATTTTTTCTTGTTGGTGATTATAAGTTATATTTGGTTGGTCTTCTTCTTTTTCCTTGGAGAACTGGTTGGAGAAGTGTTCTGCAAGTTCATTTT
Organism: Cordylochernes scorpioides; assembly: GCA_030710605.1. Classification (NCBI taxonomy): domain Eukaryota; kingdom Metazoa; phylum Arthropoda; class Arachnida; order Pseudoscorpiones; family Chernetidae; genus Cordylochernes; species Cordylochernes scorpioides. The sequence goes on from CP092884.1 coordinate 58,995,072, forward strand.
CGATTTCTTTGTCGGTCAATAAGGTTTTGCCGTTCGTTACTAAACTTGAGATCATTTCCGTTTTTTTTCCTGATGGGTTTTGTTTTTCTCCAGAAGTCCTTTGGGCTTGATTCAATCTTGTGTATGAATTGATTACAGTTCTCGGTGGAGTCGGATTTGAGGGCTTTGTTAACTTTTCCCTGTAGGTTTAAATAAATGGCTTTATGGGCTGGATCCCAGGTTGACTCCTATTTTATTTCCAACCACCATATATATACAATAAATTCACACACGTGACCAGGCACTCCTGGTCAAATATAATACAAACATATATACACAGAGTTATATTTAAAATAATAATTAAAAAACTCTAACAGGTATAAACGACCCTTCTACAGGAATAAGAACTAAAGAATGAATCTAGATGAATCAACTGGTTATATATATATAATATTTACATATACGCAAGCTTGGAACGTAAACATTAAATATAAGATACTCATCCTTGGTAATTTTCTTTTTCTTTTTCTATTAATTGTCGAAGGATTTTAAGTCGAATTATGCAAATATGAATGTGATTTTCGAATATGTAAATACGCTATACGAATATGATGTTTATTTATAACAAAGAGCTTGCCCTCGAAAGCTTTCCCCTTTTAAAAAAAGAGAAATTCTCAAATTTGTTAACAGATGTTCAACACCTCCCCCATTTTTATATATTTCTAACACACTAATTTTATTTAAAACGTATAATTTACACTATAAAGCGCGCTCTTAATAAAAAAAAACGGTAGTACAATGTCTATCAGAGAACGGGGAAACAAACAGGACCGTGATTGTGCGCCGTAATGGCCCAAGTTGGGGAGCCAATAAGCCCGTGGAGTGGACCGCTCCATAAAATCCTTTACGGGGTTCAATAACGGTTAAGAGAATTGTTGGAGGTTTTATACCCTCTAAAACTTTAGAACTTTTTGTTCACGTTATTATAAAAAATCTTATTAGAATTCATCGGCAACACTCTCTCAACCTTATTGGCATTTTTTTTTTTGTGTACCGGTGTCTACATGTTTTTTCACCTTTTTTTTAATTTGTTGGAAGGTTTTGTTCGTAAGAGAATTGTTGCTATTTAATTGGGACGATTGGTTAGACTGATTTGTTCTCTGGAAGTTTATTGTTTTTATTTTGGTGATCTCACAGATTTGAATGAATATTTAAACATAAAGTTGCTGTAGGATAATATTCATGTACCGAAAAAAAGGCACCTCTCCCTTTAAACGCATCAAACCGATGTACTGTACATCACCGTAGTAAAAACCTTTACTAGGGATTATAAAGAATAAACCCCAACACCAGTATACAGTTAAAATTTTACACAAATAAATTTACTGGCAATGCGCTTCTTTTAAATATCATCAAATATTATCTCTACAGACCTTGCTGCAATGATATGAGTTATTGAATGAGAGGGCTTGGCTCATCAGTAGTGAACCCTCTCAGCGGTTTCGTCAAATTAATCTCTAGACCGCTCTACTATTGTATTGGATTGGTTTGGAATATACCCTGTATTTTCTATGGAAGGCAACTTAGGGGTGTTTAGTGAACTATGGACATAAGCTTATAGGTCTGTAGAGGAACATACACATATAATTGTAGAGATAATATTTGATGATATTTAAAAGAAACACATTGCCAGTAAATTTATTTGTGTAAATTTTTAACGATAGATGGCAATTAAATAGTATTCAGGTTGTTGGATTTTTGTCTGAATTTGCTAAAATTGGTGTTGTGGCTCATTTTTAATTATCACTAGGATTTTTTTTTTACTTAAGTGATAACATAACGCATCGTTCTAATGCAATAACTAAAGGGAGAGGTGCCTTTTTTGATACATGAATATCATGTTCCTCCTGCAACTTATGTTGTTATCGTGTCTGAAAATCAGCTCTTGCTACTTCACCAGTTTAAACACCTATTTGGTGAATTCGACCGATTTCATAATCTCTCTCGTAGAATAGTCGTTGAAAGTTATTTCTTTTTTTATTATTATTTGAAAATTTTGAAAAATAGCGTTAAACGGTTAATTTTCTTTTACACAGAAGGGACGCTAGTGCTTTATATTCAAATTTATAAATCTGTCTATACAATTATATACCAGAAATAACTAGTCAAAATTATATCTCTAATTATCTAAACTACAGCTTGTTCAACGAACGCTTATAGAAATAGAAGGCTCGCTAGTACTTTATATTCAATTTTATAAATCTGTCTGTGCAATTATATACCAGAAACAACTAGTCAAAATTATATCTCTAATTATCTAAACTACAGCTTGTTCAACGAACGCTTATAGAAATAGAAGGCTCGCTAGTGCTTTATATTCAATTTTATAAATCTGTCTGTACAATTATATACCAGAAACAACTAGTCAAAATTATATCTCTAATTATCTAAACTACAGCTTGTTCAACGAACGCTTATAGAAATAGAAGGCTCGCTAGTACTTTATATTCAATTTTATAAATCTGTCTGTACAATTATATACCAGAAACAACTAGTCAAAAATATATCTCTAAATACCTAAACTACAGCTTGTTCAACGAACGCTTGTAGAAGTATTATCTAGACGCAAAAATAAAATGAACTGTAAAGAAAATAAATATAATTTTAACATTACTTTTTCTAAATATATCTTTTTGTTCAAAAAATCGCCTTACAATTTCGTTTTAAAAAAAGATAAATGTAAGGAAAACATTATGTTTAATGCATTTTTAGATAAGAAATTTCTTAAAGAATTCAAAAGTGGGCTGAGAAAGATAGTAACCTGATATTTTGGATTGCCGACCTAAAAATCCCTCCAGCAGCAGCAATAAGGTTCCAACTCCCAGCGGTGTCTCCAGTTTCATATCTCTCTCTAACGTAACGATATATCGACTCAGGAGGGCAGTGACATTTGGAGTAAGGAACGAGTAGGTACACCGCAGCGTTTAAGTCTATTAAAGAAATTATAGGGGCTTTCGAGTAATCTCTTTTTCAACTTATATTTTTTTCAGTTGAAATAGAGCTTGTCCGAAAGCTTATTTAATAATATACTGAAATATTGGTAAAATAAATGATATTTTGATCCAATATATGCCTTTTTAATTAAAGATTTAATTATGGATTGCTCTTTTTTCAAATAAAAAAAAATATATAATATAATTCTAAAATATATATTTTTTTCTATATTTTCATTCACCTTAATAATTATAAATATTTGACCTCACACACACACATATCAACATATATAGTCACGACCGTCTTTCCTCATCGCAGTCACGGATGCGCGCGCATCATCATTATGATCATTATCATTATCTAATGATAATAATAATAATAATAATAATTATATTATTATTATTATTTTATTATCAACATATATAGTCACGACCGTCTTTCCTCATCGCTGTCACGGATGCGCGCGCATCATCATTATGATCATTATCATTATCTAATGATAATAATAATTATTATTATTATTATCAACATATCAACATATATATTATATGTTTTGTCTCGTTTTACACCAGTAGAAGGGTGATTGTGCCCGAAAGCTTGTGATATTGTATATTAAAGAAACTCTTTCCTCATCAAGTGGTTCGTTATTAAAGTTTAGAGAAGGAATTATTGATTCAATCAATATCAACATATATAGTCACGACCGTCTTTCCTCAATTCCTCATCGGCCGCTGTCACGGATGCGCGCGCACAGGGAGGTCACGTGCTCGCCGGCAGCCAACGGGCGCGCGCCGCCGGCATTACGTCATAGATTATAAACACAAGGTAATAAGGCCAAATAAAAAAATAGTGTGTGATAAGGAACAATTTGGATTATCTACTTATATAATTGCCTTATTCTGTCTGTGTGAAGTTCACTGTGTGAAGTTCACGGATAGATTTTGGTCAGAATGGATAAAATAAAAAAAGTGTCAAGGGATGGGAATCGAACCCACGACCTTCCGCTTACCGGGCAGATGCCATGACCACTAGGCTACCCTGGACATATGTTTCCGTTCACATTTTTATTTTTATATTTTCAAGACACAAACAGTTTGGGGCGGGACGTTTCACAAGAGAGACATCCACGGCGCCAATTTATAATTGTAACGAATAGTATTTTAATTAAAACATTTTTAAAATATATACGCACTCGGGTAAAACCCGGGTGTTGCCCGGGCCATTCGTCTAGTATAATATATTTTAGAAGACACCATTTTAATTTTGTTGTAAACATGTGTAATTGAGAGAGAGATATTGATCTATTATAGAATTCACTAAATATAGAATTAATTTCATAAATCCCATATAACTGGGAAAATATCTAATTGTCATTTTTACTCAAGTAATTTAAAGTAAACAACTTGATAGAGTAAATTATTATTTTTCATTTTTTTTATCGAACGACTGAACTATCGAATCTTATAACAAAATATCCATAACCTATACCGTTTAGAAATCTATATTTATATAATAAAAGAGTCGAACTGCTTTTCACATGTGTAGACATGTGGTGCACTTACAGTAAAAGCAGTCGCTAACTACCCACCATGATTATCATGGCCTGTACCACGTGTACTAGGGATAAGCAAATATATATTTACTAGCGGATGTGTACCCGGCTTCGCCCGGGTTTTATCCGAGTGAAAGTTTGCCTAACGAATATTATATATTATGAAGTATAATAAACAATGTTAAAGATTAGTTTTAATTATTAATCAAGATTGTGTGTGAATTTGTGAGAAAGATGTAATATCGTTGTTGTTTTCTTGGCCGACTGTTTTACATATGGTGTTATCTTAAAATTGCTTGTTTTGAATATTTTTTTAGATTGAGTTGAATGAATTGCTGATTTTTTTTTGTATTTATATATAAATAAAATTAACTCTGTTGATTTTTTTTGTATTTAATCGATAACAGCGAAGTTACGCATGTTAAAGTTAGGAAAAAATATTTTGATGTTAAGCAAAACCTGCTCCATCTCGTTTTACATAAATGTTGAAAATTGGGTCGAAATTGATGCATTGTAACGAAAGTTTTTAGTGAACAACACTTATGAAATTTGCATTTTATTAATATATATATATATAATAAAGTTGCAGGAGGATGATATTCATGTACCAAAAGAGGCACCTCTCCCTTTAAATTTATGTTGTATTCTAGCCTGAAACCGACCTTACTACTTCACCAGTTTATTTATATCAAACTTAGATAATATACTTGGAAAAAAGGATCCGTTATTTGTTTATTTTTAATATAATATAGTATAAAGAGACAAGTTGTTCCGACGCTTTTCAGTTCACCAAAGCTGGTGTTATGGCTTTGTCACCGACCCTAGGCCGCTAGTTGCGGCGACGGTCAATAGATGGCGTCTGGTTTTAGACGTCTATTTTGATGGGAGAGGCGACCCTTGTCTCTTTAGATCAATTTCCTCCCGGCAAAAATTTCCATCTATATACTATAGTGTAGTTATAGAATGCCAATCTTTTTTTTTTTTTTTTAATTTTAGGCACATTTATGTGTTATTACAACAACAACAAAAAGCCTTTATTCAGGGTCACTGACCCTATACAGGATTCACCAGAGGTATGCATAAGAACAAAGCAGTGAGACAAAGGAAATAACGATATATACAGAAGAAAAAAAAAAGAAAAAAAAAACAAGAAAGAGGGAAGCAAGAAAAACAACACAAAAAGAGTAGCAGTAAGAAAGTGAGGAGTGAGTGTCACTTGGCCTTCTTCTGAGATTTATGTGTTATTATGATAATCATGTAGCATTGGGACGATTGGTAGATTGGTTTGGTGAAATCACTGAGAGGGCTCACTACTGATGAGCCAAGCTCTTTCATCCAACATTTTAAACCATCGCAGTAAAGTCTGCAGAGGTAGTTATGATCGTTTATATAGTAATAAAGGTAAATGACTAAAATTATCCAAATTCTCCGAGAAAAATATTGAAACAAATGTGTCAACAAAGTGTCTTCAGCCATGTAGGAAAGTCGTGGAGAAAAGAGTAAAAATAGAGACGGACAAAAATACCTCAGAGAAGTACTAAATATTTATAACTACCCATTAATTATTATTGGAATTTTACTGAGCTAATTACATGCTTACATTGTCATTCTATTTAAAAAAGTCTATTTTTATCATTTTTCTAAAATATAAAAATTCATTTTTTTTTAAATCCCTCCGTGTATTATGAATTATTAAAGTTGCCGACAAAGGTCGAGGAGACTTCCATTTATTATTCACTGGCGTTTGTTTGGTTTTTTACTTTGGTTCTTGAGAAGCTTCTAAAAGTATTTTTCTTTAACTTTCTATTACACACACACCAAAATACGGAGAAAGGATTTGTGGGGATATTCTTTGGAATTAAATTTTACTGAAAGGTCGAAATTTTCGGATATCTCTTTATTCTGCCAGTATGTAAAGTTCACACTCAGTTACATATAACCTATATTTGCATATTTATAATTTTCCGTGTAATTTTATCCATCTTATTGTAATATATTCCAGGGAATATCTCGTGATTTAAATAGTCGACAATCCTATTAAAGCCAATATGTAAAACTAGACGAATGGTCCGAGTGCGTATATATTTAAAAACGTTTTAATTCAAATACTATTCGTTACAATTATAAATTGGCGCCATGGATGTCACTCTTGTGAAACGTCCCGTTCCAAACTGTGTGTTTTTAAAATGTTTTAATTAAAATACTATTCGTTACAATTATAAATTGGCGCCGTGGATGTCTCTCTTGTGAAACGTCCCGCCCCAAACTGTGTGTATCTTGAAAATATAAAAATGAAAATGTGAACGGAAAAAATATGTCCAGGGTAGCCTAGTGGTCATGGCATCTGCCCGGTAAGCGGAAGGTCGTGGGTTCCATTCCCATCCCATCCCTTTTTTATTTTATCTATTCTGACCAAAATCTATCCGTGAACTTCACGCAGTGAACTTCACACAGACAGAATAAGGCAATTATATAAGTAGATAAGTATAATAATAATAATTATTATTATTATTATCATAATGATCATAATGATAATGCGCGCGTTGATGACCAAAATCTATCCGTGAACTTCAGACAGTGAACTTCACACAGACAGAATAAGGCAATTATATAATTAGATTTACATTTAATTTGCATATATCCCATAGTATCTAAATTCGCCAAGAATCTTCAATGAGTTATTTTAACATGGCGAGCTTTCGAGTTAAAACCTGATCTTCATCAGGCTAGATTTTTTTTATAATATCTATATTGTCACGTAGAAAAATTAAAAAGACACAAGTGACGCAATTTAATCAAATCGAAATACAAAAGAAAAGAGAAAGAAATTTGCTGAGTAATAAAGAATAATATTCTGTGCTTATAAGATATTTAAAATTCTACTACAATATATATTTCTATCTTCATCTCTGATAATGAAACATTTCTACTAAAACAATGTTGGTCGGGCAAATATTCACTCGTGCAGAACCTAGGCGAAGCCGGGTCCATATTCCAGATATAGCAACACTATGTAAATAGAATAATATGTCTTTATTGGCAGAAGTTCTGTATGGATTCCTCTAACTGATGTTAGAGGTCTTTCCAATATATTATTGTCGGTGAATATCTAAGACTGACTATTTGAAGCCAACATTTCTATCTTTGCGCTAGTTATTTACACTAATGGACAAAATTAAAGGAAGTTGTACCTTTTAGCATGTACACGGTGTGTCCAATAAATAATGAGACCGGTCAAAAACAAAGAAAAAATGAAATAATATATATATTTTTAAGTCTATTTAAAAAATAGAAAGCTTCAGCTACACTGCGGTATATTACATCACGTGATTGCACGCGCAGTCGATAAATTGTAAGCTTGTAAAAAGAACGCCTTGCATAACAACTTTTAATTTGTAATGAATAGAAAATTAGAACAACGAATTCGTATTAAATTTTCTACAAAATTGGGAAATCGGCTTCAGAAACTTTAAATTTGTTGAAATTGGCATTTGGAAATGAAAATGTAAATAAGCCCACCACATTTAGATGGATTTCACGATTTAAAAATGGAATGGAATCGGTGAAAGATGAGAAGAGTGTTGGACGTCCAACTCTGCACAGGAACCCTGAAAAGGTGATCCAAATTTCAAATTTGATAAAAGAAAATCAACGAATAGGGTTACGAGACATTGAGGAAGAAACAGGGATATCAAAATCATTAGTTGGATCGATAATTAAAGAAGACTTGCAGTTAAAGAAGACGCCTTCAAAATTTGTCCCTAAAATGCTCACAATCCAACAAAAGGAGATCGCGTTGAAGTTGCCAAAAAATGCTTGAAATGGTGGAAGAAAACCCTAATTGGAAGGAAAAAGTAATAACTGGAGACGAGACATGGGTTTACGGGTATGACCCGGAAACAAAACGCCAATCCATGGAGTGGAAAGGAAAAGATGTGAACAAAGAACGAAGAAATCCCGACTTTGCAAGTCAGAAAACAAAGTCTTATTGGTCACGTTCTTTGACATAAAGGGAATTGTGCATTATGAATATCTAGAGGAAGGTCAAACAATCAATAAGGAGTCTTATTCAAACATTATGATACGTGTACGTGAATCAATTCGTCTGAAAAGAAGTGAAATGTGGAGTTACAAAAATTGGATTATCCATCATGATAAAGCACCACCACACACCGCTACATCTGTACTGACTTATTTGGCCAAACACGGCATTCAAATACTTCAACAACCTCCCTATTCCACAGACCTAGCTCCAAATGATTTTTTTCTCTTTCCAAAACTCAAAATGGCTCTAAAAGGATAGAGATTTTAACTAGAGAGTCCATCATAGCGGATTCGAAAAAGGTCTTGAAGAACATCCCGAAAGATGTCTTTTCTAAATGTTTTAAATCTTGGGAGAAGAAATGGAAATTATGTATAGATGCGGGAGGGGACTATTTTGAAAAATACTAATAAAATTTTAATTATTCTATTTTTTCTTTATTTTTGACCAGTCTCATTATTTATTGGACACACCTTGTATATCGGGATTCACACAATAACTCTGAAAGATATTACAATGACCTTTATTGAAGATACACAAGATAATCAAGTGTAAACAACATTGTCTCAGTCCCCTTAAAAAAAATCAGACAAACGGCGACATAAAAGACTTTCCACTTCCTTAAGTTTTCTCCATGAGTGTATATATCGTCTAGAAGCAGCCTTTACTGTCGCTAAGATAAAGCCTGCACTACACTGACGAGGGCCAGCAGCCTGAAATGTGTACGTGGTTGGCGTCTATTGATTTATCAGGAAAAGCTGTTTGGCAATAATCTGGAATAATAAAAAAAAAAAATCAGCGATAAGTTGATATTTATTCCGATAGATGGCGTAAGCCATCAGCACCTTTCAATTGCACAACCAAATGCCATTGTCATAAGTTATTATACATTTTCAACCTCTTACTTTTTTTTCGGAAACACAAGCGAAGACATTCTGAGAACAAACCCTATTTCTATAGTGTCAGCCGGCTATGCAAATTGTATTTAAAGATCAAACTTTTTTTTTTTTAATTATAAGAACTTCGCGCACCATAGATTTTTAAACTATAGTATTAAACTATCATTTATAAATTCTAATTAATAAAACTCTAAAAGAGCATCTTAATTAATAAAGGAAGTAAAAAATAATTAGACACAATGGTATTTATCACGTTGTCGGATCAATGAAACCAATTTAGGTAACCGACCATAAAATTGTCGCCGATGTGCCATTGACAAATTTGAATTAAGTCTCGAGGGATTTTTTTTGTAAATTAATGACCACCGTCTTAGTACCCTGGGGTTTAGAAAGTTGTGGGTTTTAAATCAGCGCTTGAAATGGGCTCATCACTGACCGCTTTGGTTTAATAAACACATTTTATTTTTACAGTAAACCTTCATCCCCTGTCTTCCATAATATTGTGGCGAAGAAATAATTTATTTAATTATTCAATGATAATATTTAACACAGATAATTGCTTTGTATTTTGAAATCATCATACATGTGCCTGGTTGTTCAATATTATCTTAGCTGTAGATAGTATCTTTGGTTTTGTTGATAATTGTCGTACTGACGTCATTAATAAATATTTGCATATATTAAGATATGTACTAAGACTCGATTTCTACGCTACAAGAAATACAATAAAATAAACAGTAGAAAATTGTTTTATTTTAAAAAGAAACATACGCGTCAAAAATAGTTTTAAATTCTTATAACAGATGAGGCGCGCTAATGCATCATGTTACATATACTTACCTAGTTGCATATCTCCATAGTGTTGCATAATTTATAATTATACAACAAAAAGATCTGGAGCAATAAAAAACTACATAACTGTAAAATATAAAGTCATTAATCACGAAACTGTTTAATTCTTAATTTTATTAGCTTCCCGGTTCTTATGGTTCTTTACCGGATAAAATGCACTTTTTTTCACTAATGCAACTCTCCAAGGTAATCACTGGAAATATTGCTACAATATCGCAATTTACCAGCTCCAGTTGAATTGGGGTGTTCGAAACACGGCGAAGTGTGGAGACCTGACTTCGGCCTAGGTCTGGAGAACACGTTTATAGGAGATTTATGTAAGTTGTCCCTGATGATAGTAAATAACCAATGTCGCAGGGAATAATGTCAGGTGAATATGAAGGATGGCCAAAAATTGTAACTACTCACGCATTCTTGCTGGCCAGGTTGGCATGTCTATAACCAAAGTGTACCTTCGGCATTTTAGAGTTTGTTTCTGTTTTTGTACAACAACTTTTATTTATAAACTTACCGAATGACCCGGGCAACGCCCGGGTTTTACCCGATTAAATGTTTTTATTCAAATACTATTCGTTACAATTATAAATTGGCGCCGTGGATGTCACTCTTGTAAAACGTCCGCTCCAAACTTTGTGTCTGAGAAGCGATATTTTTATAAACAGATGATCTGGCTACGTGTCTTCTGCTCGAATGATTTTTTTTTTCTGTTAGAATTTTGTTCCTGAATACTAAAAATGAACTGGCTTCACCCGTGGTCTCTGCTCTTGGAATTTTTCCCGATATAATTTTGTATCTGATAATCAAATGATGATACAGTAATATTGTCATCATCATTTTCTGACTAAAAAAAACTATTTTTGTCCAAAACCTGTCAATTTAAATTTTTCTTGGCTGAAAATGCGACAAATATCCCTTCCACATTTTTCTCTATGTCCTGTTAAAACCCCTTTTTACATGTACATTAGGTCAGCTGATATTACCTTCCAACTTCACCGCTAGAGGCGCTGCTTGCGAGCGAAAGGGCAAATTTTCAACGCAATTTGCAAATACTCGACGAATATTCGGAATAGAGACCTGAAATTTTTACTATAAGTTTTTCAGATTCTACTCTATATACTGTTAAAATTTCAGTCAGATTAGTTACGTATTGTGGACGTGTATAGCCGACATAGGAACAAACACACATACATACATACATACACTGACTTTTATATATATAGGGATTTGTATACCTTTTTGAACGTCCCACATAGTTTATCTTTGTGTATTCAATGATTAAAAAGGATGGTTCAAATTCACATTATAAAATCTCATATAAATAATGCACTTTTTTTTTACTCTAAGTGCATTTTTCTCCTACATATTTGCACATGTAGTAATGCAATTTTGTCCAGCGAAAACTCGATTATAAAGTATTCAATCTATGATAAGGTATAATTTGGATTATACAATATATTAGAAACGCAAGATAATAAGACCAAATCCAAATTCACCAAATAACAACGCTGGTACCGAAATGTCACACACTATATATAGGGATTTGGTCTTATTATCCTATGTAAGATTCAATGGAGTTGATCCAAACAGTTTGTATTTGGAAGGAATGACTCTCGCTACCAAAGACGAGAATAGCAAAAGTTAATTTAACTCCTCCAAAACTTTATGACTTCTTTGACCGCGAAAAAAACATAAAATTATAGAATTCTCCAATTATATTTAGTCTTTGAATTCTTCTGTCGTTGTGTTGTAAGTTATTATACAGTAGAACGAGCTAATATACTTGGTCTAGCCATAAATATTATTACAAAACCAAATCAGTGATAAATATTTTATATTGTGTATAATAATAAATATAATATTAAATGGATTGTATATCTCTATAACATAAACGCTTTTTGATAAATTCTATAGCAACCATACATTTTGGTGCATGATAACAAGTTATAATTGCATTTGTAGTTGGCTTGAGTATCTTAAAACGTACTTTATAATTTTAAAGTGCATTAACTGGTTTCTACATATGGTCTCTATAAACATGTGACGTAATTACAGTAAAGGTCACCGCTAACTAGCCATCATGGTTATCACGGCCTGTACAACGTGTAGTTGAAATAGGTAGCAAAGAAGTGTAATAACATGACTTGGATTTTATATATTTATTGAAATTATATGTATGTACCTCTACAGACCTATAAACTTATTTCCATAGTTCACTAGACACCCCACACTACAGACCTATAAGCTTATTTCCATAGTTTCCTTAAACAGTCCTAAGTTGCGTTCCATTGTAAAGGCAGGATATATAAGTAAATCAATCCAATACAATAGTAGAGCTGTTTGGAGATTAATTTAGCGATACACAATCTGAGAGGGTTCACCACTGATGAGACAAGCCCTCTTAATAACTTTTATCATTGCAGTAAGCTCTGTAGAGATGATATTTGATGATATGTATGAAAAGAAACACATTAACAAAAATATTTGTTAAATATTTTATCTAGAAATATTGATGCAAATAATATTATAATTGAGTTAAATAAATTTAAAATATTTGCAGAGTTTCTTTATTAAGGTGTCAGGAGGCAAGCTTTCACGCGGTCGCGCTTCATCAGGTCACTGGCTCCGCAAAGGCGTGCAAAATATATAATAGAGATTCAGAGAAATCCCTATATATAAAAGTCAGTGTATGTATGTATGTATGTATGTATGTATGTATGTATGTATGTATGTATGTATGTATGTATGTATCTATGTCGGCTATACACGTCCACAATACGTAACTAATCTGACTGAAATTTTAACAGTATATAGAGTAGAATCTGGAAAAACTTATAGTGAAAATCTCAGGTCTCTATCCCGAATATTCTTCGAGTTATTTGCAAATTGCGTTGCAAATTTGCCTTTTCGCTCGCAAGCAGCGCCTCTAGCGGTGAAGATGGGAGGTAATATCAGCTGACCTAATGTACATGTAAAAGGTGTTTAGAGAAAAATCTGGAAAAGATATTTATCGAATCTTTAGCCAATAAAAAATAAAATTGACAGGTTCTGGGCAAAAATAGTTGTTTTTTTAGTCAGAAAATGATGATGACAATATTGCTGTATCATGTTTGATTATCAGATACAAAATTATATCGGGAAAAATTCCAAAAAGCAGAGACCACGGGTGAAACCAGTTAATTTTTTTTTTTTTTGTACGCAGGAACAAAATTCTAACAGAAAAACATTCATTCGAGCAGAAACCAAAAGCCAGATCATCTTTCTATAAAAATATCGCTTCTCAGACACAAAGTTTGGAGCGGGACGTTTCACAAGAGTGACATCCACGGCGCCAATTTATAATTGTAACGAATAGTATTTGAAAATCAAAATAATATAATTTTCAAATATCGTTGTGAAAATTTACATATTTATTTTTATATTTTAAAAACACACAAAGTTTGGAGCGGGACGTTTCACAAGAGTGACATCCACGGCGCCAATTTATAATTGTAACGAATAGTATTTGATAAAAACATTTAATCGGGTAAAACCCGGGCGTTGCCCGGGTCATTCGGCTAGTACATTTAAAAAATAAAAAAATAAATCTATTGTATCTGTTGCACGCCTTTGCGGAGCCAGTGACCTGATGAAGCGTGAAAGCTTGCCCCCCGATTACCTTAATAAAGAAACTGCAAATATTTTAAATTTATTTAACTCTCAATTATTTTATCGATAGGTGGCAATTTAATTTATAAACTGTGATGGATTTAAATGAATTAACTGATGAAGTTATGGGGCTACACCAAAGATCCAAATTGTGCCTGCAACGTCCCACAATCAATGTCCCATATACTAGATGACTGCCCGCTGTACAAATTCAATGGAGGAATCTCCAATCTCCACTCTGTCACCCCGGAAGCCCTGAACTGGCTGAAGGCCTTGCCTCTCAGACTTTAATGACCGAGAAGTCCTCACTTCTTTTTTCTAGATTTGATTCATTTTGTCTCCTCTCTTATTGTAAAGACGTTGCTGTATCACCTCATAAGCATAAATAAAATAACTGTAGTTTACAATAATGATCCAACTCTCGAATGATTTGTTTAAGTCTTTCAAATAACAGGATTTTTTGAAAAATGTCATCTGTATGGGAGAGAAGGCACACCCATACCTCGCTTTGCGTCGGGGTTACGTTCCAAAAAAACACGACGCAAATTGAAACGACGCAAAGTGAAAATATGTGAAGGCGCAATCAAAAACAAAGGTGTTGCAATATTTTAGGAAAAAAAAAATTAAAGACTCGAATCCAAAACAACGCAACTTCGAAAATCTAACGACGCACAGTGAAAATCAGTAAAAATTAAGCAGCGACACAACTTCGAAAAAAACGCAAAACGAAACGACGCAAAGCGAGGTATAGGTGTATGTGAATCGAAGTTTTAACGTATTGATGATTTGGAAGAAATGTAGCTACATTAACTATTTATTTCTAGAAGTTTCAGTGACTGGCTGTCACTACTCAGTGGAATGATTATTTTGAATCCTATATTTACATATATTTTTCCAAATAAACTCCCAACAAACACAAATTATCTTCAAAATTATTGATGATGATTATCATCATATTATAAATAGACAAGGGTCGCCTCTCCCGTCAAAATAGACGTTAAATCCAGGGGGGGCGCCATCCATTGACTGTCACCGCAAAGTTTTGACGTCTATTTTGACGGGAGAGGCGACCCTTGTCTCTTTTTATCAGTAACCTCCCTGCGATATTTCCATCTATAATTATATTGGTATCAATATTATCTTCAGACTGACAAACAAGAGTTTATCAACCATATTAGAATGCTGTACAATGATTTATTCTGAATTCTCCTGTTTTATCTTGAAAACATATACAACAAAACTTGTTTTTTTTAGCTTTATTTGAAATGAATTTTATCTTTCAAAATCAACTAAAATTCATGTTATTGCAGTTCGAAATTGTAAGATACCTTTTGGGGGATTTTATACATTGAGTTTTTTTTTTACTAATTACAAAAACACGTGACCATGATAATCATGCTGAGGTACATTCATGGACAAAACCTAAGGAAGTAATAAGTTTTTGATGCGCCGGTCGTCTGTTTTTTTTTTTAAGAAGACATAGGAAATTATTTTTATATAAAAGGGCGTACCTGGTTATGTGAAGAATTGGGTACAAATAGGAAATTATGTTCACACCTGTTTATCTCGTGTGTCTTCAATAAAGGTCACTGTAATATCTTTCAGAGTTGTTGTCTGAATCCCGATATACATGCTGAAAGGTATAACTTCTTTAAGTTGTGTTCATGAGTGTAGTTGACGATTGCTTTTTATTTGCATACTAGACAAATTACCCGAAAGATTTCCACAAGTATGCGAAATTCACAAACAATTCTGCATATATTCCGGAGTTGAGACTGCAACTCTATTTCTGAGGTAAAATTCTAAAGAATCAAAGTTTTCCTTACGGAAGGGGCAAATATCACGGAGACGTATATGTGGAGCAAACGAATTATTCTAATTGGTCTGTTGGTGGATTAATTTGCATATCCTACAACTAAGACAGTGAATCCTTCCTGTTCTAACTCTATATCGGGTGTCAACAGTTCAACTATTGTGGACACACACAAACCTTTCTACTTTATACACACAAAGCCTTTATTAAGACACCAGTCAGATTCTTCTCTCTCATTGCCAGCTTACAAAGATATCCTCACAATGATCAATCACCATCATGTAGTGAAGGAGAAAACGATGAATCTAAGTTATTTTTAATATTTCTTAATCTAATTCTTATCTAAAAGATGTTTAGATGAGAATTTTTGCTTTGTTTTGGGCACATGAGCATTTGGCCAACAGTCTGCAGATGTGACATCTTGGAAAATATAATAAAAACAACTTCAAATCCCTATTTAATTTTAATGAGATGATAAATGAATAAAACACCTGACTTGAGACATAAAGAAGAAAATAAAAACTTGGAAACGTATTTACATATTTACAAAATATTTGTTCTCCGGCCAAAGTAAAACAACAACAATGGGTTTATATGTTGTAAAGCCGCGACATCTGGCGATCGACTTTAAAGAGTAGTTTGTTCTATAGAACACATAATTCTAAAATAAAACATATATCCTTAATATATATATATATAGTACAGGCCATGGTAATTCCTTGTCTTTATTTCAATATTGGATTCCCAAAAAAAAAAACTAAATTGAAATACTATCTCTCAACACAAAGAACTAGTATTATTGAAAAAAGCTTCCAGTGCTAAGTTTCTTGTTCAAATTTTTTTTTCAAGCTTTCGGACCTCTCAGTCCTTCAACAGGAGTATCACGTTAACAAATTGATGATAAATACTATTAACGTGATACTCCTGTTGAAGGACTGACAAGGCCGAAAGCTTGAAAATAAAAATTTTAACAAGAAACTTAACCCTGGAAGCTTTATTTTATAACATTATAAATCAGGGAAGAACGAATATATATAACAAAGAACTAATGTGTATTCTGAGGAGAAGGTTAGTTATGACAAAACAGTAATATGTACTGATGTAATTTTTCACAGAGTTGGGGAACAGAATAAAAACAAAGAGACGTTGCGGGTGTTGATATAAGGATCTGCCAGAAATTAGCAACTGTGGACTCAGCTGGTCTTTTAATCACAACTCCTTTGTTGACATTTCTCTGGCAACTTGTAGCTTTTTACACGGGGTTTTACTTTCTATTATACCTCTTCGTATATATGGCTGTATAGATGTGTAAATATGTAAATAGGGATGTAAAATCCTGACCGCTCACATGAGGAATTTAAATGGCAATGCGCCATCAAGTAGAAAAAAAAATCAATTAAACGTTGATTTAACTTGTTCCGTGATATTTGGCCAACCATTATTTTTCACATAAACCGTGTATTTATGCAAATTTAGCCCTAAATACCCATTTATTTATATCTCAGGAAGCCTCTAAGACCAAATTTCTGTAGAGGTACAGCCTGCACCACGCTGACGAGGGCCAACAGCCCGAAACGCGTACGTGATATGCTTTTTTAAAAATTAATCATAAATTGGGTTGGCCAAATATCACAAAATAAGTTAAATCAAAACGTTTCGTCAATATCTTTTCCACTAGATGGCGTTCTGCCATCTAAAAATGCTCATTTATAGGTCAAGATATGCCTTTTTTGTTTTTAATATCAGCACCTGACCTTTTTACTATTTTTATATTATTTTTTTCATATACACACACGTATATATATATTCATAAAATATGCATATATTGGATTTAAAAATATTTTTATTATTCAAATTATTCGAGTTACCCCTCGAAATATCGGAATAATAAAAATATTTATAAATCCAATATATGCATATTTTCTTAATATAATTTTAATTATGGATTGCTCAATCTTAAATATATATATATATATTGTTTTATATAGATGTTCATTTAAATAAGAAAGAACCCCTTCATATAGGTTTATACATAGATGAATGGACCTAGCTCTGAAGTCAATACAATTCTATAAACGATATTTTAAAACAATTAACGTATTTGTAAATTCAGCCTAATATTTAATTTCTTCAGTTTACTTATTCAATTTCTCAGTGCAGATTCCGAGACATCGTAGCTTCTCTCAGGAACCTTTCTTCAGTTGGTTCCTTCAAGATGGACGTTTTCCCACCCATCTCGGTAAGTTTACATATCTCCCGTTGGAAGTTTGATTTGCATATCCAATATTCTGTTTACTTATAGACATTGGACGACAAGATGTATTTTTAAACCAAGCTTCTATCGTCTAGGTTGATTGTCATTTATTCTGAAAATAGTACGTCTCGGGTTCTCCTCATTGTTTACAAACCGAGAACCAATCAGAAATGAGTATTTTTACATAGGGAGTTGAGATTATAGATGGCTATAAACACGATAAAACCTACCTCCCATATTATCAAAATGGCCATATTATTTCCAATCATCTACCTAAACAAAGAGGGAGGAAGCCCCAAAGGAATGTTTCATCCAATTATTAGAAATTTTGAAAGCAGTCTAAATAAAACTTGTATGTATAAATATGTGAAAAAATCATAGAAAAAGATAAAATAAAAGGGTCAGGTGTTGATATTAAAAATAATGAAAGCATATCCTGGCAGAGCGCCATCTAAAAAGCACATGTGTTCCTGGTCAGGATATGCTTTCATTATTTTTAATATATATGTGTTTTATAGCAAAATAGACACTACAATAGATTTTCTAATTTTGAATGCAAATGATGCGCTTTCCCATATAACCCAATAATTATCCATTGAGATGTCAAATCCATTTTCCAGTTTTGATTTGAAGTCTATATTAGCGGATACGTTTTTTTTTTTCAACCAGAATGTTTGTTTGGTTTGTTATATACACTCATAGACCAAACTTAAGGAAGTTGTACCTTTCAACATGTATTTCAGGATTCAGACAATAACTCTGAAAGATATTACAGGGAATTTTATTGAATACACACGAGATAACCAATATACACTCATGGACAAAACTTAAGGACGTTATACCTTTCACCATGTATATTGAATTTCAGACAATAACTCTGAAATATATTACAGTGACCTTTATTGAAGACACACGAGATATCCAAGTCGACAATATTACCTTTATTATAGAGGCGTAATATTCTTTTTGAAATTAAACAATTTCTACTGCCCTTACTGCAATGAAAAATTAATGGGAGGACCTGGCTCATCAGTAGTGAACCCTCCTAGCGGTTTCGCCAGTTTAATCTACCATCTGGGAGGGTTCACCATTGATAAGCCAAGCCCTCCTATTAATCTATCATTGCAGTAAGGGTAGTAGAAAATTATTTACTTTTTAAAAGAATCATACCCGTCTATAATAGTTTCGGATTCTCATAACAGATAGTGCGTTAATGCATCATAATACTGCCTCTGTCTCGAAAAAAAAAGGCGACCTGCGACATCAAAATATGAAATTTTCTTAGCCATGTTAACTAGAGTCTAGCACTTATCCTTCGCTGACAGACGTTCTAGCCTGTGTTAGCAGCCAGCACCGCTAACATAGCTCCTATAACTTGTCCCAAGTTCCAGAATTGTTTATAAGCAAAGTACATCCAATAAATATAAGATTGCATATGTAAAGTCAAGACACTGAGCCATTTAAAACACTAAGTAACAACGTTTATTTCCCTGATTTCAATAAAAAAGAGTTGAAATACAATGCGGAGTAAAGTAGAAGAATAAATGCTGGGTCTTAGATCACACGATAGCGTGTTAAAGGCTCCTGAGGAAATGATCACAACCAGGTATTTAATTAGTTCCTGAGGAAAGACTTATAATCCCACGCACAAGTGTGGTTTGGCAGTGAAATGGTAAAGACACATGTGTGTTCTCTGTGATTGTTAAATCCTAAAAGTTATTAGAATTACACGTTCAGATAAACATGAGCTCTGTTCAGTCATCTACAATGTCTACTCACACGGTTAGGTTGTTGTTATCGTGTTCAATGAAAAGCCTCAGATGTCTCCATGCATCTCTATCACAGCAGTTTTTCTCTATCTTGGGTGTGTATACTGTATTGTTGTTGTTGTCGTGTCCAATGAAGAGCCTCAGATGTCTCCGTACATCTCTATCACGGCAGTCGTTCTCTATCTTGGGTGTGTATACTGTATTGTTGTTATTGTCGTGTCCAATGAAGAGCCTCAGATGTATCCGTACATCTCTATCACAGCAGTCGTTCTCTATCTTGGGTGTGTATACTGTATTGTTGTTGTTGTGTCCAATGAAGAGCCTCAGATATCTCCGTACATCTCTATCACAGCAGTCGTTCTCTATCTTGGGTGTGTATACTGTATTGTTGTTGTTGTCGTGTCCAATGAAGAGCCTCAGATGTCTCCATGCATCTATATCACAGTAGCAGCAATGTCCACTATCTTGGGTGTGTATACTGTATTTTTGTTGCTGTCGTGTCCAATAAAGAGCCTCAGATGTCTCCATGCATCTGTATTACAGCAGCAATGTCCTCTATCTTGGGTGTATAAAGCTGCTGCTCTGGGTCCATGTCAATTTCCTGCAAGGCTGCGGCCATTGCTGGACATGAGAATATGTAGGTAGGTGTTAGTTCCACACCAGGACAGTTGTTGCATGTCCTATAGGTTCTTGTACCATCTTAATGTATTATCATTCCTTTATAGTGTTTTGTTCTGAGTCTTGTCATAGTTTTTGTAATTCTTCTCTCAGAGTTAATTTCTCATATTTAATCTTTTCTTATTTTTTTTGTTGAATTATCTTGTATTTTGCCAAAGCATCAGAGCCAAATGCTGATTTTTTTTTCTTTCTACACGGTTAGGTGGGATGTATTTTTTTCTCAATTTGATCACCCGATATTTTGCCGTATAACTTCTCATATAGCTGTCACCTTTAACCCATATACCTATGCCCATATACATATATGGCTATTACCGTCAACGCATATACACCCCTCCCACACATATATAGCTGTCATCTTAAACTCATATACAACCCCCCCCCACCTCACACATTCTATAAACAGTTACGAGCGTCATTCCTCATCAGTCGTCTCTGTCACCCTTTGCTTTTTTTTTTTTTTTTTGGAATGGCGCCTTCCTATTGGTTGGCTACGATCACGCCACCTTTGCCCCCCCCCCCCATCATTTTGAATGAGAAGGAGTTGCCGACGTTTCAGTGACTCCACAGGGAAATCATTCTACTGTGGAGAGCGAATCACTGAAAAATCGAGAACAAGATAAATAATTGGTTAATGTAGTCATATATATTTTTCCAAACAAATTTTAAACCAACAAATGATCTTCAAAACTTCTAATCCAGGTCTTACCACCGCAGTATCCACGGCAAAGAGAATCAATACCAACATCCACTAAACAATCTCAAAAATGTTTTCTTCTTGTGTCATTTATTCCAAATCTGATCTCGTTAAGTAGCTTTGTGTTCCCAAAAATATGTTAGAAATGTTGAACGGAATTGTGGCGTTCATTAGGACAGTAATGAGGCGGTGGGTAATGGGGCGACGATATCTCTCGAAGACGTTACTTTCTGGAAACACAAACTCGACGACATGAAATACTTTTTGGTGTAAAACACTCATCTTTTTGGAAGTTCAGCCTCCAGTAGGATATTGAGAAATCCGCCCCTGTACTGAGGAAGGCCTTAATCCGAAACTATGGTAGATACAGGTTGTTGTGTGTGGATATTTTTGTTAAATATGAACTCACCAAGGGTTCACCGTATTCCCTCCTACACTACTACTTCCTGCTGTGTCCAGCTACTTCTATGGAGAGGTTGGACCTGTGTGGGGGAGTCTTGAATAGGGCTTCATACAATATATGTGGGGGAGGGTGTATATGGGTTGAAGGTGACAGCTATATATGCGTGGGTGTATATGGCTTGAAGGTGTTAGCTATATATGTGTGTGTGGTGGGGGGATGGTATATGAGTTTAAGGTGACAGCTATATATGTGTGGGAAGGGTTTATGCGTTGACGGTAATAGCCATATATGTGCCACTGCCAAGATGAAGACCAAACCGTAGACCACCTCCTCTTCACTTGCCCAACCTTCCAATACCAAAGATTCCAGACAGCCACTCTCCTAGGTATCACCAACATATGTCCAGCATCCCTAGAAAATCTCCCAAGAAAGAAATCTGCCTGGCGACACCTCATTAATTGGACTACCACTGGCATTGTATATAAATCCAAGAAGACTTAGGTCAGAAGGACATCCCGGGTAGTTGGCGACTTCTGTACGCTCCAGGAACCTGGGTTACTTAAATAAATAAAAATATATGTGTGGGGGGGTGGGTATGGGCATGGGTATAGGTATATGGGTTGAAGGTGACAGCTATATATATATATATTTATATATAAAAAAGCGGGAAGACTCGAGGAATGACAGGCGGGAGAGAGAGTTAATTAGGAATTGATGGATTGAGTCCAGTCGATACTGATTGGAGTTAAATGAGCAGTGATGCTCAGATGAATATTTAAATAGACACTCGATGCCGGCACATAGAATGCTGATACAGTTCACCGACCTGGAGTGCTATTTAACAAACGGTTGAATAGAACCAAGCCTTCTCCCAATGTATTATTTTTGTGTTTCTCTGCTCTTGTCGGGTCTCCAGTGACTTCTATATCTTAAGTTATTCTCATTATTTCTTAATATCTTCACATTTGGTCCATCAGTCTAATTATACCTAACCTTATTTTCCATTCATTTTACATTCTAGAACTTTCTTCAATCCATTTACCCCTGGTATATGTCCCATCCATGTTCTATGAACATCAACAGGTCTTGTAATCCATTTACCCTTGACACATACCTCATCCATGTTCTTTGAACATCAACACGTCTTGTTTTTTCTCCTTATCAGTAAACTGCAGAAATCAACAAAAATGTAATAATGATTCAAAATGAAACATTCGAGGCGACGTGAAAGATCTATGGAACACAGAACCATAACTTAGAATACCCTCATTGACAAAACTTAAGGAAGTGGAAAATCTTTGAGGTCGCATGTTGTCCTTTTTTGAAGAAGAAGAAGAAGAAGACAAAGGTTCACACTTGGGTATCTCGTGTGTCTTCAATAAAAGTCACTGTGTATCAAATATCTTTCAGAGTTATTGTCTGTATCCCGATATACATATGCTAAAAGGTAGAACTTTCTTAAGTTTTGTTCATGAGTGCATATACATATCCACAACCTAGAATACATAAATATATACATAAACCAAACCTAGATGACATAAATATATTAAGGTATAAGAGAAATGCCATTTAATACATAAACACAAAGTCTAGAGAAGACACAAATATATAATGCATAAACACAAAGTCTAGAAGACACAGCGGAGTTCAAGAGACTAGGAAGACAAAGATGGCGGATTCACGGCTGAAATAAAATCTTTGTCAAATCTCGCGGAATCAATGCAAGCGTTGTTGATACTTAGCGTCGAAAGTGTTTTCTGTAGATACTGCCTTGGTCTACCCACGTCTCTACTGTTGGTTCTGTTTATAGCAATAACATTCAAGTGGTTCTTCGGGCACTTCATTTGATATAGTACTTTCAAAAACATTCAAAATTAGATTTTATATTGAAAACTTTTAAATAGATAACTCGAATCTATTTTGAAGGTAGAGGTATAATTTTAGATATAATTTTGAATGGTTAAAAAAACTTCTTCTTTCTTATCTCCACTCAATCATATTAGGGCTTTACAAGCTTGAGACTTTCGATGGTGTCTGTCGGTGATGAGTAGAGCACATCAATGGATATGGGGAGATTTGACAACCATCATGATTGGGTGAAGTAGAATGCGTCTGCCTTTGTCATTAAGACTGGGAGCACTACTCAGTGGCAGGCCACTGAATTAGCTCCAAAAGAAATGGCGGCCTCTGACATGAGGAAAAGACGCCATGTGCAGCCGCTCCTAACATGGAGTACAAACGCTGCTTATCCTGTATCCCTGGATTAGGAGCCCTTACAGGGTACTATCAGCCGGGCCAGCTGAGCCCAGGTTTTAGTGAGCTTGTTACTGCTCCCCCTCCTCCTTTTTCATCCGGGCTTGGGACCGGTAAAGACGGAGTTTAAGATCTTGTTAAAGATCGGTAACTAAAACAAACTTTACTAGCAGAAATAATCACAAAAAATAAGGGAGGATGGATTTTTACAGTTCCCAAAGAGAAATGTAAGATTCCTCGATCAAAATGTGTTTTAACTAAATATTTGGCTTGTATTGTAATTGTATCTTTTGTTATGTAAATTATACTGCACTTTACAACACCAGAGATATTCATAAACTGCAGCTAAACATTGCTGATATCAGAGTGCCATCTCTCGGTGTAATATCAATAGTGTGTAACGTTAAGAGATAAAACTAAGGGAAAAGACGATAAGTTCAGGAGGTAAGCTGTAAATCCAGCCGGTGTAGAGTGGAAGATGGTTACACAGAAGGATCAGAGGTTAGGAATCATTGTTCTTGTTTATAAAAACATAGAAAGTAATTTTTACGACTCGAAAATTTTGTATATAAACAAGAAACAAATTGTACGACAAGACCTTACAGGGAATAATACATTGTACATACAGGCAGTAATACACTCACTCTTTTGCTCGACTAATTGGCCATTTTAGAATGGGAAGGCATTAATACATTAAAAAGCATTGTGATAGTTGATGTGTTTTACCATGATAGAGTATAGTCTGGATGTACAGAGCTCTTGTCCTGAAGAAGCTCCTGTATCGAGATAGGTCGAGTGCCTCCGCCGACCTCTCCGCGTCCATTGACCGACTTTTTTTTTTTAATAAAGTTCCATAAAATGTCATTTCGCCGACGATTAATTCTCCGGCGTCATTTTTCACCGGCGCGGAGAGGCCCGTCGAGTTTATCAGGTGTTGCTTTCATCACATATTTACATACGGGCACCTAGTTGCATAGTGGGTACATGGAGTGTTGCAGAACTTTATAGTGTGATGAAATATTGACTCGGAACCATTGAATAGAGATAAATGTATCGATTTAAAATATAGGAGGCTGTTTAGAAAATAATGTCATTTGTGTTTTCCCACACCTAGTGTTTTAATAGAAGTCATTAATTCATTCTTCACAATGTAATCAAAGTTACCTATATTGAGAGACAACAATTATTCTGATTGGTTAGTTGAGAGAAGTAGAGGCACATGGCGCGCTACCTATATTGCTGAAATTTAACTACACCTCAAGGAAGTGGAAAGTCTTCGATGTCGCGCAACGTCTAATTTTTTTTAAGAAGACAGAGGCTGTTCACACTTGGTTATGTCGCGTGTCTTCAATAAAGGTCACTGTAATATCTTTCAGAGTTATTGTCTGAATCCCGATATACATACTAAAAGGTACAACTTCCTTAAGTTTTGTCCATGAGTGTATATGTGCACGATTTTACAGATAAAATATTTTCTGCAATGGAACATGTAGTAAACGTTTTATTGGTGTAAGGAAAAAATCGCGGGTTTAAATAGTTTCCATTATCGACAATTGAGAGAAATATGGATGCGAAAGCCGTTAAGATCATTCTTCAGTAGCAGGCCTTAGCTCCAGTATTGCCACCTCTGACATGAATGTACAGTTCCTGACTTAGAGTACTGTCCTGGAGTCCTTACAGCCTGGCCAGCTGTGTGTGTTAGCGAGCTTGCTACTGCTATACCTCCTTCTTTTTATCCGGGTTTAAGACCGTCGGAGTTGTAAATACGAGTATAATATGTAAATATACCAGTTTATAATGTGTTAATATGTAATTATCTCCGTTATTTAAATCTATTTGCTAAGTCCAAGTTAATCATATTGTAATCCTTCACCTCGGGAATTGATAACTATTTTAATCAGCGGAAGTTTTCAGAGTTTAATTGTGTTTTTTGAGAAACGAAAATTCAAGATAACAAACTTATGTGTTTCCCTAGTAGGAATCATAATATGTTACCGATGATCATCGTTCTGATGCATAACTAAAGGGAGAGGTGCCTCTTATTGTACATGAATATCATTCTCCCGAAACTTTATATTGAATATGCAAATGTTACGATTGTGTTTTGATGTATGTGGGGATGCATGCAGTCGTGTTGTGTGTGTGTCAAACCGAAAATCAAAAAGTGGATATTTTTTCTTCACCTAAATATGTGTTACCTGAATTGATGAGGCACAATTTGGATTGTAGATTATAAACACAAGGTAATAAGACCAAATCCAACACTATTTATTTATTTGGATTTGGTATTATTACCTTGTGTGTTACCTGAATATATAGATGAAAAATTTACACAAATACACTCATGGACAAAACTTAAGGAATTTGCACATTTTGGGATATATATCAGAATTCAGGCAATAACTCTAAAAGATATTTGATACACAGTAACCTTTATAGTAGACACACGAGATAACAAAGTGTGAACAAAATTGCCTCTGTCTCCCGGAGGGGGGGGGGGGGAACAGACGACTGGCGACATCAAAGACTTTACACTTCTTTAACGTTTGTGAATGAGTGTGTTGTAGTAGGCAGACGTCTGTGGCATCACACCATTATAGTATATGTAGTACAGCCCTATCTGAAGGTATACAAGTGACCAAAAGGGGCTCTGATACCTTGTAAATACCAATTACGACTATTTTACATAATCTAAAATTGGGGTGTGTAGTAGAGCAGGGAGTATAGTTGATATAGCCAACCGGCCGTACTTTCTTTGGTTATTTACATAACGCTCTCTACAAATAACTTTCTATCAATCCACATTGTGTGTCACCACGAGAAACTTGGGTGAGTTTATTGTTCGGCGTGTGAACTGATTGCTTGAGACCTAAAACATCCCGATAGAGTTCGTATTTCCAAACTGAAGTTGGTTCACGCATTGTAAAAAAAAAAGCTCTTAAAGTCACGCGATGATATTGTCAAGAAGCTCCATGGGACACCTGTCAATCATCCCTGGACCCCGGGAGGACGACCACAGGTGTGAGGGGTTCTCGGGATCTTATCTGCAAATAAGGAAACCGGGACGCCTCGGTGGCTGACGACGCTCATTATTATTATCTTTACCTGGGGATAAGTTGTTTTTATCATCTGACTCTCTCTCCCTTAAATACCTCTTGTAAATAATTTTATTGGAGAACTGAAAGGTAAATACCACCTTTATAATAAATTATTTATCCCCAAATTTGCCTTATTTATCTCCGCGACAATATTTAGAAGCTGGTGTATGTGACAATGACAATTAAACAGACTTTATTGACGATCTAGTCAATAATTACACTCAATCAAGAGTTAATGGGAAAATTTACAGATTAGGGGGGGGGGGGGGGAGCATTTCGCTGAGTTTGAAGTGATACCTGACTTCTTGGTCTCGTGCATAGTACGAAAAAGAAAATTGTAGCGAGGAA